>CANUEP010011260.1:0-18052 GCA_947857235.1 Jatropha podagrica | reverse complement strand
GCAGGTTGTGTAGATGACAGGAGGTCCACTTCTGGTTACTTTATGTTTGTTGGTGGAAATTTGGTAACCTGGCGTAGTAAGAAGCAATCCGTGGTCTCAAGGTCCAGTGCTGAGGCTGAATTTAGAGGCATGGCGTTGGGTATATATGAACTTCTTTGGATTAAGAAATTATTAAAGGATATTGGATTCGAGTTACAAACTCCTATGAAACCATTTTGTGATAATAAATCAGCAATTGAAATTGCATTCAATCCTGTTCAACATGATCGGACCAAACATATAGAGATTGATCGATTTTTTATAAAGGAACAGTTGGAGAGTAAGGTTATTGAACTGCCATTTGTAAGATCAAATCAACAACTTGCAGATGTCTTAACAAAAGGAGTATCTAAGCAAGTTTTTGAAGAATCTGTAAACAAGATGGGCATAACAGACATACATACACCACCTTGAGGAGGGGTATTAGTAATCCTTATTTGATTAGGATTACGTATTTACATTCTTAATCTAACTGGTAATCCTCATTTGATTAGGATAATTATTCAGGTTTCCTTGTCTATAACCGTTACGTAATCCTAGTTAGATTAAGAATGTCCTAGGCTAGAATTAAGGAAGTATTCTTGTATAAATAGATGGTTGTATGTTATGATAAAACATATAAGAAAACAGATTTACTTTCTCTATTTTAAGCACAATGATGGGTGCTACTTAATTTTCTGAATCTCAAATTCTAAGATTATTTCCTTTTTCATTATCTTAGGTTGTTGTAAATTGGTAGATGATCTTGATAATAAGGTAAAAAAATATTGGGATGAACTATCTTATAAGTTCATAAAATAGTATGAATATATTACTCAGTTGGATGTGACATTGAGGGATTTAGAAACCACTCACCAAAAACATGATGAATCTTTTGTTGATTACTTGACAAGGTGTCATAGTAAGGCATCAAAAATGAGGAATGGGCTTAATGTTGAAGAACAAATGAAGATTTTTATTAAGGGTACTGTTAAACATTGAAATGATTACGTTTGTAAAGCAAAAGTTTAAAAATCCTGATAATTTTATTATTTAGCATCATCGATTGAGGCCATTTTGATTAATAATGGTGCGAACAATTCTTGAATCCTTTACATGGTTATTTGTTGAATAACAAATTATTATATTTTACAAAATTTTCAAGCTTAGTTTGTTCTCATAAACAAATTAATTATTATGCCATCATCATGTAAAGTTTAAATTTACTTTTATTTTCAGAGAAATTGTAAAAGTGATTTGCGGATTAATTCACCCATCATGTGAATCACTTAAAATATTTTATGACTTTAATGAATGCATCCAAAAGATATAGCTACATGATTATTAATTTACAACCTGAAATTTCCAAAAATTGACAGAAAATCACACAACAGAAGCCACAAAATTTGCATATGCATAATATATAGGCTAACCACGGAGGTATAGAAAAACATAAATCTAAGTTATGGAATTATAAATACCTCTTAAGAAAAAGAAATCGACACTGGTTTCAAATATACTTCACACAATAGCTCCGACACCAATTGCTCCTGCTCTACCAAAAACACAATATTTTTTCTTCACAGTATTTTGTTGTGTGACTTAAGCTATTTCTTTAGAAGTGTCGGTATGGGAAAATAGTTATGGAGAGGAAAAATGAAAAATAATAAAGACTGACCTTTATATTTTGCCCAAACATCTCTTACATATTTTTCTTATTAAAATTAACATTAACAAAAATATTTTATATATAAATAAATAAATAAGTATATTACATTTTACAATATTAATATCAAATTTAATTAACCTCATATTTAGTTCTAAATAACATGGGCATAACATGGACCCACAGGAATAAAATTAACAAGACTACCTTATAATAATGATGTATCTATACAACCTGTAAAATAGTATTATAATAAATTATTAATTATTCCATTAAAAATTCATAATTGAAGTTGTTATTAATTTTGAATCTCCTAATATTAAAATATATAAACTCTCCGTGTTAAGATTATAGATACCTATCAATTCGATTAAATTACTGACTATTTAATTTAATTGACAATTTAATTCATCAAGAATTTCACTTAACTTAGTTCATGTGTTGGATACAAAATTCACCTACAAGGTTTATGCAATGAAAACTTATAAGTTTCTCAAGGGATATCATCAATCCCCATACCGAGACACAGACTCTATCAATAAATTGATTTTTGACAAATGCATGTTGTTAGTATCTAATTCATTGAGTTTATTGTTGCATAATGAAACTCGCCTTTTTAATGAATCAAAATAATAGACAACATACGTTGCTAACAACAATCAAAAAAATTAAGAGTAATTAATACATATCAATTAATGAGCTACATAATTTATTTTATTTAGTCAATTTAAAAATACTAATTCTCTACTTGGTCCAGTACAATAGATACAGTATATCCCAGCATAAGAAGTTGAAATTTAACCATTCTCTTGATCAAGATAAATTATATATAATCCTATGCCACAATCATACTAATGGTTTATCAGCTCCATGTTAGATTGTGAACAAACTTTATATCTCATATGAATAAAATGATTTCATCATATAAATATAGAATAAACTCTACACATCAAATCATCCACTAGTATAAGATAGAAGAAAAAATTATAAACATACCATAATTGATTTATTAAATATAATATCTGGATTTCAACAACAAGAAATAATAGTTACACTGTTACAAAGGCATGGTTAATAGTATAGACTCTATCAATTTCCCACTTAGACTCATAACCATGCATTTATAACTCTAACTCTCATTCCTTCTACATGACTGTAAAATTTCTTTACTAGTAAGCTCTTCGTAAAAGGATTTTCCAAGTTGTTTTCTAATGCAATCTCGGTTAAGACTGCATCACCCTTATGAATTATCTATCAGATCAACTAATACTTATGCTCAATATGTTTTTCCCTTTTGTGGCTCCTTAGTTCCTTCAAATTCCCAATAATCCCGCTATTATCACAATAAAGTGTAGTAGGTAATTTTGCTGAAGGAACAATACTTAGATCCAACAGGAATTTCATAAGCCAAACTGCTTCCTTGGCCACCTCAAAGGATGCCATATTATTGGCTTCCATGGTGGAATTAGCAACACAAGTTTGCTTGATACTCCTCCAACTTATAGGTCCACCTCCTAGGACGAACATATTTCCTAAGGTAGACTTTCTAGAATCTTTATCCGACTTAAAATTAGAATCATATATACCCAATGGGTACAAGGTCAGCTAATTGGTATATCAATATATCATCTCTTGTCCTTTTTAGGTACTTGATTATATTTTTTACCGCAATCCAATGCTCTCTCCTTGAATTGGACTGATATATGTTAACCATGACAATGGCAAAACAAATATCAGGTCTGGTGCATAAAAACGCGTACATGAGACCTCTTATTGCAAATGCATAAGTAACCGCCTTCTTGCTTTCTATCTCATCAGGTGTCTTAGGACACTGATCCTTAGATAGAATAATTCCATGCCTGAAAGGAAGAAATCCTTTCTTAGAATTCTACATGTTAAAATGAGCAATAATCATATCAATGCAAAGAGCTTAGGATAAGCCTATCATCCTATTTTTGCGGTCTCACATAAGCTTAATCCTTAGAATGTGAGCTACTTCTCTCAAGTCTTTCATATCAAAACATTTGGACAACCAATCTTTAACAGAAAATAGCATATCTATATTATTTCCTACAAGCGAAATATCATCCATATACAAGACTAGAAACAGTACCTTGTCCCTATTCCACTTCTAATACACACAAGACTCATCATGACACAGCTCAAAATCAAAATTTTTTATGGACCTATCAAAACAAGTATTCCATGACCTAGATGCTTGTTTAAGTCCATAAATGGACCTATATAATTTACAATACACGTGCTCTTGGCCATTTGCTGCAAAACACCCTGGTTGCATCATATAGATGCATTCATCAAGACTACAATTCAGGAAAGTTGTCCTAACATCCATTTGCCAAATTTCATAATTGAAATGAACAGCAAAGGATAAGAGAGTCTAGATAAACTTAATCATGATTACCGACGAAAAGTTGTCTTCACATCCATTTGCCAAATTTCATAAGATGTGTCATTGAGAAGTAGGAACGAGCTTAGATTTATTTTAATTTACAAAACTAGTTTTCTTTTTATTGAACTCGTTCCTCATTCAGAGAGGCAATATTATTTTCATAAAAGATTTTTTTAGAAAAGGCTCTTATATCGATAAGGGCATTTTTGGATTTGCCACCCTCTTCTAGGGAAAAATATCAAACCGACCATTTCTTTGGAGATGATTGACTCGATTTTAATCGGAGTCTAAATAAGAAAGTTGGGTACAACCTCAAAAAGGTGTTAGGCACTTGAATCGCCTGATTACTGGACTAGCTTCCATTGTTTGTCTGATTATTCACAATGAAGTACAAAAATTGACTCTAAATGAGATGCTAAAAATATTTTGATGCATTTTTGTAAACTATGACATTCATAAGCATTATAATCGATCATTATTATCAAAGCGTAAAACTAAAACCAAACATAGAAAGAGGGAGAAGAAAAGAATTTAAAACTATGATCCTAAAATACACCCTAACCATTCACTCAATTAATTGCCCAACCTACTAACTATTACAATTACAATAATATAGAGTTCATTATGAACTCTTTGCATAGACCAAATATAATAACATAGACAAAGCAATAAATCATACATGAACAACAATAAATATAATAAATAACCATAGTCAAAGGCATAGAATTAAAGTAATGACAATTCATGAAATAAAGACATGAAAGGTATTGATAAATTAAAGATAAGCATTAAAAAAAGCAAAATCAAAATCAAAGATTGGAGGTTAGTTGAAGCATAAATAAAGACAAACTTAAAGGTTCATGGTATTTAAATTGCATGAATTGAAATTGCAATAATATAAATGACAGTAAAGTGAATGGATTAGAATTAGATTAAAATAATATATTAAGCTCAAGAATTCGATGTTCATCATAAATGATGAATAAATATCACCATCACAATTCAAAACTTAAATACTATTGATTGCTAAGTCCGAAATGGATGTACAACACCATTATAGTGTTAATGCTTAGTGTTAGACCAAAAAGGACTCAAAAATTCGATTTAAGCACTTAAAAGTTAGAATTCGGGTCTCTAGATTGAAGCCATGTGTCCTACACATAATGGCGTGTGCCATTTCTATTGTAGCAAGTGGGTTTCCAAATTAGAGCCTAGAAAAAAAAACTTAAAAAGACGTTTGCCTATCAACGATATGGTGTGCACCACAACGTATGGCATACACCATTGAGTTGTGGCATGCACCAATTCACAGACGGTCTAAAGTTCTTTAGTTGATTACACTTTTCCTCACAACCAAGATAGAATAGGTCATTTTAATCACAAAAAAGAAGAAAAGAGACAAAGTAAATAGTAAAGACTCTCATATGTTACCTTGTTTTGAAGAAATCACAAAAGTTGGATGGAAATGCTCAAGACCCAAGAAAATTTAATCCTTGATCAATAATCTAAGATTCAAAAATTAAGTGGGTGTTTGTTGGAGATTGATCACAAAAACTAAGGGAAATTCAAATGATAAAATTTGTTATAAATCAAATCTGAAGATTGAGAATTTATTTTTCAAGAGTTTTCCCTTGTAATCAAGAATCAACCCCTTATCTTCTGAACCCATGGCCTATTTATTAGCAAATGGTGATTAGGGTGGCCCTAAATTTAGGGCCTAGGTAGCATGGGCAATTGATGGCTCCAAAATAGATCGGGCCTAGTTTATACAAAAATGGTTTGGGTGCTACGCAAAATGAGGCAGTATACTGGGACACATCTTAGTCGCACCTATGACGCTTCGTAAGCGCTGTTTTGATACGAAATCCATGGAACATAAAAATGGCTCGATGGCTCACTTTTCTTGAACTTAGACTACTACTCTAAAAATCAAGCTCATTGGATGTTAAGAATTTATTTTGTGATAAAAAAAAATATTACCATTGAGTCTGTGTGACGAACAAAATTTAAGCCTCTACAAAGGATCTCAAAGTTAAATGTTTTGAAAATCATTGACATAAAAATGATTGGTCATAATGGAGAGATGGTAATAGACCTTGTAGTTAGGGATGGCAACAGGTCGGGTACCACTTAAAATGCACTACTCGAATTCAAATTCAATTATAAATTAAGTACAAATTTCATTTAGAAATTCATCTTTAGTACCTAAACTCATCCAACCATATTATGATTACTCATTTAAATATTCAAACTCGTCTAAAAACTTGTTTACCAATAAAAATATTTTTATTTCTTTTTTTAAAAATAAAAATAAAAATTATAAAATTATTAGTTTCACTTAATAAATAATAATATAAATATTAAATATAATTATAGCATTAATTATAATTAAAAGATGTGTATATATATTTTGCCTTTTAAAAAAAATAATTATTTCATATATTTTTTAATATTAATTAAATGGGTAACGAGTAGCAGTACTAAAATCATGAAGCCGAACCTTCGAACCCATAGGAGTAGTGAAAAAAATACCTAAACCCGTTCCAAATGTTTTTATTCACTAATCAAACCTGCTAAAATCAAATCCGATAAAATTATCATCTCTATATATAGTTCAAATATCAAAAAATGTCAAGCCAGTAAAATATAAATAGATATTTATACGAAAAAATGAAGTTGATATATAAAGCACAACTTTTTGCATAAATATTTCTGCGATGAAATGAAATTGATTATGAGAAAAATATATTCTTACATGATTGATGTAGTAATATTTTAAAAATTAATTAATTCATGAAAATTAAAAAATGAGTCTAATTTATGATTATTCATAACATCTACACTAAATGATATGCTAATTTGAGATGTTAGCTTATCTTACACGAATTCTATATCGGGTAAACACAATGTGAAACTGATGTATATAAAAATGGGCAAACCTTAAATCGACAAAATTAAAAATTTCTTATTTAATTTTACCATAACGCCTAATTAATTTTATCTCATGTTAAAGCAGCACCATATAATACTTTCATTTCATTTTTCATTCATCGATATAATGAAAACTTTTAGCTACATATATAGTTAAAATTTTAATTTAATTTAATTCCTTTCAAAAAAATTTAATTTAATTACAATTAAAAATAATGAAATAAAAGAAATAAATGTAAATATAAAATAAAAATAGATTACAACTCATAAATATGAGTATATAGCTGGAAAAAATTATTAATATAATTTTAAAATTCTAAATAATTATTTAAAATATAATAAGGTAAAATGTTCATTTATGTGCGGTAAAAATTGAATAGAAAGAGTAATATTTATTTTAAAAGCATAAAATAAAGAATAAAAAATATGAAAAAGAAAAAAGAAAGATAGGAAATAAATGGAAAAAAATAAACAATAAATAGCACATTTTCCAAAGGGGCAGAAGGTCTAAAGCGTAGAGCCAATAGGAAGCAAGTGGTGCGAGCGTGTGTGTGTCATCCCTTACGTCTAGTCAATGAGATTTCTGAGTTTTAATTGCTGCTTTTACAGTCTTTGGGGTGCGAAATACAAAACTTTGGATAATGTCAAATAGTTTTCTTTCTCTACTTCTCATCACCATTGCCTTTCATGCTTCGCCGCTGCTTTCCTTTCTCTATTTCTAATTTTCCATAATTTTCAAATTTGAAAAATTGAGCTGAGTCTTCATTTATACTTAACTCGTTTGAATTACAAATAAATTCAAACTCGATGTATCTTATATTGGAATGTGATTCATATGTAGGTTTGAATTCTATGATTATTTTATTTATAGACTCAATAGCTCAATAGAGATACTTGCAAACTTCATTCTAAAATTAATTCTTATTAATTATAGGATTTCGATGAATTTTTCTTTTATTAACTTAACGTTAGGTTCGATAATAATTTTTTAAATAATTTTTATCATTTTAATTAGTCAAAATGCTAAAGACTATCTAAAAAATTATTCAAATTTCATCTAATTTTTTAGAAATAGTAATAGCATTTCATAAAAAGTTATATGCTATTAAAATAGCTGTTAAAATAATTAATTTTATCGAATAAATCCTAAATAATTTTTAATAAGCCGAACTTAAAATAATTTATAAGTAGTATGAATGTCACATTTTAAACTTAAAATTGAAAGTTCTATTCATTTTGCTATGTGCATGTAAAAATAATTTATGAATATTAAATCTCATATTATGTAAAATTTATTAACTAAATTATATACTACTCCATCCATCCTATTTTATTTATTTAAAGAAAATAAAAAAATCTGCAGGATTAAGTTTCCTAATTCCAATTTCTCTAAAACTAGCCAGATACATATGCTTGTATTATGCACAATTTTAATATATATTAATTTTAATTTTAACATTTCACTTTTTATAAAATTATTTTTTAATTTTCATATAATTTATTTATAAATTTTTATTTTAAATGATAAAAGCATCATAATATGAATAGTTAATGACATTCAACAATTACAATGATAAAAGTATTTTAATGAGAATTAATTGAGTCATAACTTACATGATAATGAATAAGAGGGATAAACTGCCAATTGTAGACTTCAAAGTGCCAAGTGGAAAAGCCTATAAGGTCAATGTGCCAAATGTTACTTTCTACAGAAATTATGTTTGTTTATGTGGCAACATATTAGACTATAAAATTGATGACGTGATAATTTTTTTACTATAATTAATATTTTATATTTAATAAAAAAATAAATTTTTTTATTAAATAATGGATTTATAAAATAATAAATTTAATAGATGATCACATTATAATTAATATTTTTATATTTAACAAATATTCAATTTTTTATTAAATAGTTTTTTCCATAAAAAATCTAATAGAGTTAAAATGAAGTCATAGTTAATAAAAACTAATTAAATAATGTAATTACATTAACAAATAAATTAAAATATTAATTTCAATTCACTAACTAAATATTTTTATACCTCATCTAATTGAATATATGATAATTTTAAAGAGAAAAAAATAATTAATTGTGCTAATTAATATTTCAGTTCTTTATTTGAGAATTTCAAAAGAGCTTATAATTTTACTTTTTCATTTTGAATTAAAAATACATGAGCAAATTATTTAATTAAAGCAAAACAAATATAAAATACAATAATTTTTCCAAAAATTACTTTTTAATTAAATTAAAAATATAAAATTATATAGTCCGCGACTAATAGCAAATAGTTTCTTTAAAATTACATTATTACTTGTTATGAAGTGAGCTAAAAGGGGAAGGAGTGAAATGAGCGCATTAATTGTACCGGTTGTTCTCAAACATTAAAAGAAGAAGGACAGGTTGGCTTCTATGAAGTGTCCAAAAAATTCAAACCTTCCATTTCAGTATTGTAGTTGAATTTAAATGGCAAATAAACATTTCGAAATGGAAACATTTGACATTTTAAAAAAAAAAAAAAAAAGAAAAAAACAGGAGGTAAGTTCAAATTTTGAACTGAACGTGTTTAAAATTCAAAAATGGAGTTGGGCCATTTTTACTAGATTGCACTGCCAATACTCGTCACCTTCTTAAATATGGCTATTTATAAATTGCAATATCAAATCAGACACGACCAATTGAACATTCTCATTCTTTTCGAACTCCATTCTATTGTTCAGTTGTCCAAACATTATCTAAACATGGCCATTAATTTTCAACCTCTGAACAATAATTCTTCAAATGATGGAGAAAGAGGCATCTTTGTTATCCCTAATTTCGTTGAAGGCCATAACGCTAAATCTAACAACATCAGACATTCGATACATTCAATTAGTGTATTGTTTAGGCCTATATACAAATCAATGAAATTTGATACTTCTGAGCGGTTTTTATACCGTGCAAGTAAGATAATATACGGTATTGGTTGAGTTTTCGAAAATATGTACTATATTAATTAGTTAATTACTAAACTAATAATACATCGGTAAAGTTTTAATTATTATAATTATACTAATAATCTAGTGATTGAATTTTTAAATTTAAAAACATTTTTAAGAAAAATATAAATCAATAAATATGAGTTTTACTCTAAATTTATGGTTTGGTTGGTCCATGAAAGTTTATATATTTTACTAGAGCTTTTTTGCTTTAGACTTATACTCCTTATATGTCATTTTTCCTTTTTAACGTACCAAATTGAGATGAAGGGGAATAAAGTAACCATGTGGATAAGGTCAGCTTGATTCTCATAATTGTCGTTAACATGTCATTGTATGTTATAAATCTCTCAGCATGTCTAATTAAAGCTAGATGATGTATGTATGTATGAATGAATGTACTTATCACATGCGCATCTTGCATTCTTTGAATTCAAAAATTAGGCAAAAGGAATATATCTTCCATTTAAGATTGTGATGATCAATTATTGAGTAGTGGTTTAATGCTTTAAGAGTTGTCTATTTAAAAACACTGAGGATGGAAATGTCATTTTCCATTTCATGATAAATATAGTACAGTGCTTCCCACAATAAGTTCATAAAGTGAGTCTAGAAACACACTACCATGGCTTTTAATTCAATTTGGTTACCCCTAACTTAATTTAGCTCTCATAATAAGTTGTTCTTAATTTAATTTTAATCCTACAAATATATTTTTTTCCTTAAACTTCGATTTGGTTTAAACTAAATCAAACAGACCCTTACTCACTCTAACCAAAAGGGAGCATCTTAAATTAAATTTTTGGATTTGTATTTAATTTAGAAAAAATTATAATCTTGCCCCTGTGTTTTTCAAAAAATAACTATTTTTTAGTCCTTTTAATTTCTTCTTCTTCTCCTCTTTTTATTTTTATAAATTTTCATTCTCCTATTATTTTCTCCTTCTTTTCTTTTTTTTTTCTTATTTTCTTTCTCCATCTCTTATTTTCTTTTATTTTTACTTCTTTGTGATTTTTTGATTAATTTTTCCTTATTTATTTTAGCTATTAAACTTTAATTAATATAATTATTAAAATACAATTAGTTTATTAATTCAAAAATCAATATTAAA
The DNA here is from genome assembly GCA_947857235.1 of Jatropha podagrica. Taxonomy (NCBI): domain Eukaryota; kingdom Viridiplantae; phylum Streptophyta; class Magnoliopsida; order Malpighiales; family Euphorbiaceae; genus Jatropha; species Jatropha podagrica. Next base: position 6,934 of record CANUEP010011260.1, on the reverse strand, counting down.
AAATTGTGACAAAACCAATAAATTACCAAATAAATCAATTTATTTTATTAAAATATGCACTGAAGTTGACAACAAAATAATAACAAATTTTCCAATAAAAAATATAGTTTTAAATTTTTATAATTAATTTAACGATAAAATACTAAAAAAAATAATAAAACACTAACAAAATAGCGATAAATAATTTTACTGATAAAATTTATGTAATTTTTATAATGACATTAGCAACAAATAAATATATGTAATTTGTTTATACCTTCCATTTAAGATTGTGACGATCAATTATTGAGTAGTGGTTTAATGCTTTAAATTGAGTTGTCTATTTAAAGACATTGAGGATTGAAATCTCATTTTCCATTTGATGAGAAATATAGTATAGTGCTTCACACACACACATACACACACGTACACATATAAACGTTATCCACGTATGGATATCTTCCATTGAATTTATTTTATTAAAATATGCACTAAAGTTAACAACAAATTTGCCAATAAAAAATATATTTTAAATTTTTATAATTAATTTAACGATAAAATACCAAAAAATGACAAAATTAACAATAAAATAGTTTCAAATAATTTTTCTGATAAAATTTATGTAATTTTTATAATGACATTAGCGATAAAAAAATAAATTTACCAAGATAAAATTTTTGTTGCTAATACTAAATTAGTGACTAACAAAATAAGGAACCGGTGACAATTTTTGTTTTATAATTCCTTTTTCTTCTGTAGTGGTTGATTTCAAAGATGTCATCATTTGTCACAATGATGAAAATACAAGAATTTAGGGTTATATAGTATTTGGGTACATGAAGATTGTGGTTTGCCTTTACATGATGTGCATCCTTGTGAATTTCACCCTTTTTTTTTTTTATTTAGTAAGATGATTTAGTTTTTCTTTTTACGGTGGTTTAGGGCTAAATATGGAGAACTTTTTATTTTCTTTTTGTACTTTATTATGTAATATGTTAATTGATGGTCATTATGGTAATTATGGCAAGTGTTGTGGATAAGGATGGTAAGTATTGTAATGGCAATGGCATGATGGTGGTATTTTAGGAATAAGCTTTAGGGTGGTCGGCACTTATTATAATTGGTAAGTGTATATTTTTCTATAAATGAGAAGTTAGTTAGTTAATGACTTGATTTAGAAATATTTATTACCATTTAATAAAACACCCAATTGTGCTTTGAAAAAATTTTTGGGCTAATTCCTCCCATGTAGTGAAACTTCCTGCAGGGCATGATTGTAACCAAGGAGATGCTTTATCTATTAAGGTAAAAGGGAACAATCTCAATTTGATGTCATCCTCAGAAACTCTATTTTGTTTAAAGGTATCACAAATCTCTAAGAAATTTATGATATGAGCATTGAGATCCTCACTATGTAAACCTCAATATTGGATTAAGGTAGAAAGCATTTGGATAACTGCAGGTTTTATTTCAAAGTTTTTAGTTTCTACCCTAGGCTTGGTGATACTCAAGGTGGTTCCATTAAGAGAAGGAGTAGTATAATCACATGAAGTATGAACAGGAGGTTTTTGATTTTGCTCCAGCTGATGCTGCAATATCTCTTGTTTCTCTTGCTCCACTAATTCGTGTATTTCATCCTCTAACCTAGCGATGTTTGATTGCCTTTTTTGTTCACACTCACAATTCCTTCTTGTAGTGTTTTTCTTTCGACAAGTCTTTTCAATTTCCAGATCAACAACTAAAGTTTCAATCCTACAATATCATCTTTGCATAAACATCTGAAAATTCTTTAGAAAAGAAAACTAAAATAACAAAAAAATAATATCTAAATTAATAATAGGTTAATTAGTATTGCTATTGGTAATGTCAATCCTCAGCAACGACACCAAAAACTTGACAGTGGTTTTTTTGCAAGCGTACGAAATCGCAACAAGTAATAAAGAGTGAGTAGAATATTATTTCATGAAGATTGTATACCAAGTACCAAAACTATATTAACCTACTATTATTTAAATGATAATCAAGAGAATAATTATAAAATTAAAAATAAAATAAAAACAGTATAAAAGAATTCAAACAAGAATAATTGTTGAAAAGAAATCAAGGTTTAAAAGCTACTAGGGAACTTGACTTCACTTAATTCTACCCAATTTACTTTATTAGTTTGTTAATCAATTTTAATTGGTCAAGTAGGGAAAATAATCCTAAAATCACTACTAAGTTCTCCCAATGTATTGTTAGCTATTCTAATCCCGTCTAATTACCTATCTCCCAATAGCGTAACCAAACATGAATTAAATTATTAAATTTTATGGTTTGTTCAAGAATTCATAACCTCAAGTTGTTAAATTATGAAAATCCCCATGAGTCAAACAATATAGCTTCCGCATCAAGTTATTATTTCTATGTAATTTATTATCTTTTTCTTATCAAAAACCCTTCTTCCGATAGTGATTAATGAAATAAATCAATTTATGGGAGAAACTTTGCCTGGAAGCAATAAATTCAATAATAAATTATATCTTGAACAAAAAACAAATCTAATATCATAAATTAAAAAAAACTTAAGCTACATCAAATTCCTAGTGTGAGAGTTTAATTCAACATAGCAATTAAATAAAACACAATTAAACTTGAAAATAATTTCATAAACAATATGAATAATGAAAAGTAAAAATAAGATTAAGAGTTTAGAGATAAAAACTAGTCAACGGATAGTGTAGATGGCTTCTTTGATCCTTTACATAACTTGAATGCTCGAAGTCTTAAAAGAAAGAAAAACTAAGAAAAGAGTACAAAAAAAATCTAATATTCGATGATAAGCTCTTGTGGTGATCTCTTTTTATATAGACTTCATAGAGTGTCATCGAATCTGAGTAGGAAACTAGCTAACCTAATTAGGAGGAAATATTATCTGATTAGAAAACTGATTTTGAGTTCGATTTCTTCCTAATTAGGAGTCTTCTTTCATCAAATTGGGCTTAAGCAATGCTAAGATAGGCCCTTTTATTGTTCTCATGCAGTCTCATGCACAAGCCACGCCCATGCTTCAAATCTACACGGGCTAAATAGCTAAATTTGGCCTAGTTGAATTTTCAGCTTTCTTGGTAACACGGCTAGGGCATGTATATGGCCTGGCCATGTGCTTCACTGACTTAGCCATGTTGAGCTTTAATCTTCAAATTTCATCTCAAACCTTCTTTGATGCAATTTTTGTCTATTTTCCTGCTAAATACCCTTCAAATCAAACTTATCAAGAATGAAGAAAACTTAATTACAAATATAAATAAATCTAAATGAAAACTAATCAAAAAAATTAAAAATACTAAAATTTCTAATAAAAATAAGCTAAAAATACTATAAAAATATGACCTATTAGCATCTTGTGTTGAAATTTGGGTTCTTATTGCTAACTAGCCTAACACATTGATGTTCATAATGCAATGTCTTCACAGTGAAAGTTAGTTTATCACTCAAAAATGAAGCAAATAATCTCCAATTAAACCTCTTCATTGCAAGAAACTGGCACTTTTTCAAGTTCACTCTTATGCCACTTTATCATGTAACCTCCCTTAACTATATAATCTCTCTCAAATGATTGTCTATATGCATAATAACATATTTTTTAAAAGGTCAGCCTTTCTCCTCTTTCTGCTTATAAAGCCATTTCTCTCATTTGAATCATCATTACTATCAGGAGGTTTCTTATTATCTCTTAAGTTTAAACCACTCAAACAATCAATCATCCTTCAAAATTGCTTTACCATTTCCACCAGATGTACCTATTCTTGTCTCAAGAACTACACAATAAAAAGGAAACTTCCCCATTTCATCACAATCATGGTTAGAGAAGCAATTGTCCTCATCAATGTTATCACTACTTTCATAATGAACATCCACATTTGTCCTCGTCAATACTATCATTACTCTCATAATGAACATCCACATTTGTCCTCGTTAATGCTATCACTACTCTCATGATGAACATCCACATTTGTTGATATAGAATTAATTGTTATCTTTTCCCAAATCTATAAGTCCTGAAAAACCACGATATTTTTCTAATTTCATCATTTGTTAATATAGGTTCATGATTTTGTCTTAGTAGGCAGATCTTCTGTTGGTTTAGGCTATTAATTGCTATTAGTTTTGACTTCATCAATATGAGGATCATATGCTAAGTAATCCTTTTAGATGAATAGGTTCCCACATTGATGTCTTGAAATAACATTAGATTAAGATGATCTCTTTGTTAATCTAAGATTATTTCCTTTACCTCAACCACTTCGACTAGGCCAGATTATATCATGCATAGGGGATTCTTGCAACATATCATCCCATATATCAAACTATAAACGTAATTTTAACTACCAACATTCCTCAATGTATAACATTATTGTCATTTTCATTTTGAAAAACTTCAACATTTGGTTTGACATTGACAACCCTTTCACAGCTCTTAGAATTTGAAAATGACTTGACATTAAAGCCTATGTTTGCATCAACAATCCCACCAACACATATATTTTCCCCGCTAAACCCAACATGGCTACTAAAGTACTCCCCATAGCTATATCTTTAACTTGACTATAAACCTGAGTATTCTTCCACATCCATGTTTGTAAATGCTGTTACCCACCCTTTGAATATTGTTCTTGCCTAATTATCCTATCATTTAAAAATAGCGCTAAGTTAAACCCTTGAACTTCAACTAAATGTAAACAATAATTCTACAAACACAAAAGCCAACCTTAATTTTGTAAAAGTCCAACAATGCAAACTTATCTAAAGCAATTAATTTCTAATTTTCAAATTAATTTCTTTTTGGGTTTACCTCTTAAGACCCTGCTTTTGGTTCTCTTCCATTCTCCTTCTAATAAAAATACTATAGAGAATCAAGAATCCATCATTCAAACCCCTGGAATATCGCACATGACTATCCCATCATCTTTGACATTTCATTCTAAATTTTTGCAATTCGATCAATTTACTTTTGGTATTGATGGTCGAGTAAGAGAGGCGCTTTATTTGCCCTTTTTCCTCCTAAGATTAAGGTGTTTTTAATTTAATACTTTTATCAAGGTCAATTGTGTCATTTCATGAGTTTATAATGTCTAAAATTGTAAATATTGGACAAAAGAACAATCTAGTATAATAGAGTAAAGAATAAGATGGTATAACAAATTACTTTTGAAAAGAGATGGCAAAGCAATTATTTTTTTTATAAAATATAGGGCAAGTTCCTTTATTTTATTAGAAACTTCTGAAGTTTGATAGGTTAATATTATTATTATTTTAAAAAATAAAAGAATTACAATTAGCTACCAACCAATTAGGACCGAGGGAGGAGTAACTCAACCCAACTACAAAAGTGAGGGAAAAGTGGCTCTACCACTCTTGATTTGCTTCATATTGAATTAGTAATTGAATTTTGGATTTCGTACTTGATTCTCACAGAAGGAATTCAAAGACTCTCAAATTAGAATTAAAGTTTGGATTTTATATTTCGGTTACACTACGATTGTTGGATTTCTACAAGATTTTTATGGATTTTGAACATTTGGGCTAATTTTGTTTTAGGTCATTAAATGGATGTTGAATTTTGTTTACTTTATACTAGAAAATAGTTATAAAAAGTACAATTAAAATTAATTAGACTTTAAAAATCATAGCTAAAGTCTTTGATTTGTATGAATTTAAATGTATTAGCTTTTTTAGGTTGATATTTAGTGAAGTGAGATTTTTTTAGGCGATTAAAGATTTTTTCTTAAATACTATTATTATATGACTACCATTTATTTTAATTTAATTAGTTGTCATGAGGATAACTAGTAAAAATTATATTATCATTATGAATATCTATTTTATGATCGTTCGAGGGTTGAAACTTGATTGTTTTCTTAAAATGACAATCAACTATACACCATAAATGTGATACTTTGATTGTGGATAGTGCTAAAAATAGAAGAAGTCAATCAAGAACTGCTTAAAGGAAAGTTGTAGTGGATGATGTTCTATGTATCTTTGGATATCATTGAAGATACAACTATGACAAAGTAGGATGAAGACAAAAGATTCATATAGTAGAACTTAATTAGTTATTGTTGCCTATCTTACATTTATAAAAGACCAAAATCCATAGATTTTTCCTTGAAGTTTACGCGATTTGCTTTATGGCACGCTCAAGTTTGTGGGGAACCAATCATTATCCTACACTTTCACATTTTAGTAATAACTATGTCTCTTACTAAAATGAAATAACTTTGCATGCAACGGACTATTTTTCAATGTCTTTTTCAGTGTCTTTTTCAGTGATTTACTAGTCTGTGAATAGTACTATCGATCCGGGTTATGGTATTATTTCAGCCCGAAAAAATTACTACATGTGTTTAATATGTTAATTAATATTTTTGGAGCATGTTTGCATGATTTAGATGGATAGAGAATATTTCATGAATATTTTTGGAGAATTGCGGCAACTAGTGAATATTATTTTTTATTGTGGTATATTAAGGAATAAATGGTGAGTTATTTTTGAAAAGTTAATTTAATTAATTTGTGCAGTTAAATAATATTTAGAAATGAATTATTTGAGAAATATTTAGAGTCATTGAATGAGATTACCTAAGACTTGATCTTGGCCATTGATTTAGCATAAAATGAGAAGCAAAGTTTGACTTTGCTACTTAAATCACCAACACTTTCTCTCTCCTCCCTTCTTCTTCTTCCACGCCAACTTCTTCTTCCTTCTTTCTCCATTTTTCTTTCATTTTCCTACCTCCAAATGCCACTAAACCACCTAATTAAATCATAGGATTTTGATTAAACCTTGAGAATTAAGTAGTACAAGCTTGAATTTAGAGTTTCTAAGCTTTGATTTTGGAGTTTCCATTAAAGGAGGTAAGTTGTAACTTTTGAGTTTTGTGATTTATTAAGTCTAATTCTAGGATTAGCC
>CANUEP010011248.1:0-26405 GCA_947857235.1 Jatropha podagrica | reverse complement strand
CAAGTCGCACAACACTCCTAAAAATATAGGTAAAGTCATCTTATTATATAATTAACCATTCAAGAAAATATATACCATCGTTCATACACCATTCATGGAATCAAATAATAATACTTAATCGGCCACCGATTTCATTAATTATAATTACAATATTTACAACCTCAAAATTTATTATAATAAATCCATACATGCCATTATTTACATAATAAACATATCTTATCCAAAATTAATACTTCTAGTCTGATGCTACTTCTCTAGTCTTCGCGTAGCACCCATAGCTTACAATCTGCGCGTGATAAAAATTAACACGCTAAGTGGAAGACTTAGTGGTGCTAAATAACCAATAATTAAAAATAACACAAATGACCAAATAGTAAATATTGAAAATGTTTTAAATAATCAAATAGAAATATATATTTATTAAACATTGAAAGTGTGCCGATTCATTTAAATATTTTGTAAACCAACACGAAGTTCATCTTGAAGAGCATTCCATATTCCAATAAAAATAAGTAAATATCACAAATATATTATATCACCGATTTCCTCATAATAAAATAAAATTTTATTCTTAGTTAGGGCTCATACACATACAAAAAAGAAATATCACTAGATATATTTAATCGTGGCCTGTGAAACCGTCACCACATATCACATAACTGTGGCCTATGCAAGCACTACCACATATCACATAACCGTGGTCTGTGCAATCACTACCATAAATAATAAGCACGTTCGCCTATTTATAAGGGTTGATAACCCTAGCATATGATCATAGCTTTCATATAACAAAATGGGTTGATAACCCGAGTATGCTCATATATAAATATCAATATCAATCTCATTTTACTATATTTCAATCATGTATAGTACAACCCAAAAATCGATCTTTCTTTCACAAATAATCTTGTTAATGATTCAGAATTCTTTACTCAAAACACTTTATCACTTAAATACTCATTATTTTAAAATCACTTAACTTACAACTTACTAAAATTATCACATTCTCCTTTTTATTCATACTTAATACATTCAATTAGACATATTCAAAGTATTTATATATATATATATATATATATATACTTAATATAGTATAAAAGTACTTAGATCAAAAAATTTCTAGCATTTTCATAAACCTGACCTTTACTGTGTTCTCATGGTATAACTGAATTTATACGAATTCAAATTGAGTGAAACTTAATTCATTAGAAAGATAAGGTAAAATGACACAAATGTCATGAAGGGACAATAGTCCATATCATTTTCTAAAAGGGTGAATGAAACCCAAGAACATAGACCAACAATTCGAAAATGATTTAGCATAACCAGTTTTGGTATAAAGATCACAAGTTGAGCCATACGTATTCAAATTAGACACAAGAGGATGATTTAGAAATCTAGGAAGTAGAAATACAACTTTTATGAAGAACACAAGATATTATCTTACCATTGTAGTGGCCAAAAGGGACAATCAATTAGGATTTACATGTGAGACACCATAACAGAACCAGTTTTGGTATTTAAATCATAAGTTGAGCTACAAGTATTGGAATTGAACATAAGAGGATGTTTTGTGAAGATGAGAAATAGAGCTACAAGTTTCATGCAGAAGTCAGAAAGAAATGCAAATTATAAAAGGGTCAAAAATGACTTCGAGTGCACCCCAAGTACACCTCTAACATCAAAATTCATCAATTTAACCAAAACATACAAAGTTCTCAAAATTCCTTCAAAAACCTAAAATTGAAAACTTAAGAAAATGAAAGGGGAATGAGAATATTATTGCAATAACCTCAAAAAGAAGCTTAAAGAAGCTTAGAACACTCTAATCCTTAGCCTTCTCTTTGCCTTTGGTGGAGGGTTCACCAATTTCTTCAAAGTAGGAAAAAGTGCACATTAAAATCAAAATTAACAAAGGAAAGGAATGGAGCTTGATTTAATGCATCTATTGCATGCCTAATCCTTGGATTTTACAAATTAAATCCTAAAACCTAAAAATCACAACTCACCTCCTTCAATGGCAACTCCAAATCCCAAGCTTAGGAACTCCAAATTTTAGCTTCTACTACTTGATTCCCAAGGTTTAATTAATAATCTTTAGTTTATTTAGGTGATTCAGTGAGGTTTTTAAAGTAGAGAATTGAGAGAAAATGAGAGAAGAAGAATTACCACATGTGTCTAATAGTGCTTATCGGTCTGTGAATAGTACCATCAGTTCGGGACTTCGTATTATTTCGGTCCGAAAAAATTACCACATGTGTCTAATATTATAATTGATATTTTGGAGCATGTTTACATGATTTTTGGGTAGGGAATATTTCATGAATATTTTCAAAGAAATGCGGCAACTAAGGAATATTATTTTTATTATGGTATAATAAGGAATAAATGGTGAATTATTTTTTAGGAGTTAATTCAATTAAATTGTTGATTAAATAATATTTGAAAATAAATTATTTGAGAAATATTTAGAGCCATTGGATGAGATTACCTAAGACTTAATCTTGGCCATTGATTTAGCATGAAAAGAGGAAGCAAAGTTTGACTTTGCTACTTAAGTGATCTACCCATTCTCTTTCTTCTTCCTCCCCATTTTCACGCCATTCTTCTTCTCTTCTTCTTCCTTCATTTCTCTCATTTTTTCTATCACTAATCACCACCAACAATCTTATTAAACCAAAGAAAAGTGATTAACTCTTAAGGAACAAGTAATAGAAGCTAGAAATTTGAAGTCCCTAAGCTTGGATTAGAAGTTGCCATTCAAGGAGGTAAGTTGTAACTTTTGGGTTTTGTGATTTATTAAGTCTAATTCTAGGATTAGCCATGGAATTCATGCATTAAGCCATGCTCTTCTCTTTTCTAATGTTAATTTTGATTTTAATGAGCTCTTTTCCTACTTTGAAGAAATTGGTGAACCCTCTTTAAGAGGCAAAGAGAAGGCTAAGGAGTAGAGTTTTTAAGCTTGAAAAAGAGGTTAGTGCAATAATATTCTCATTCCCCTTTCATTTTCTTAAGTTTTTAATTTTTAGGTTTTTGTATGATTTTTGAGTTCTTGTTGTTTTTGTTGGGGAAATGTGTAATTGATGAATTTTGATGTTAGAGGTATACTTAGGTGGGACTGGAAGTCATTTTTTACACCTTTATTATTTCCATCCATTTCTGACTTCTTCATGAAAGTTGTAGCTCTATTTCTCAGATTTCCAAAACATCCTCTTATGTTTAATTCCAATACTTTTATCTCAACTTATGATTTAAATACCAAAACTGGTTTTGTTATGGTGTCTCACTTGTATATCAGAATTGACTGTCATTTTTGGCCACTAAAATGGCAAGATAATATCTTGTGTTCTTCATAAAAGTTGTAGTTCTACTTCTTAGATTTCTAAATCATCCTCTTGTGTCTAATTTGAATACCTATAGCTCAACTTATGATCCTTATACCAAAATTGGTTGTGCTGAATCGTGTTTGGATTGTTGGTCTGTGTTCTTGGGTTTCTTACACCCTCTTAGAAAATGATCTGGACTATGGTCCCTTCATGACATTTGTAGCATTTTGTCTCATCCTTCTAAGGAATTAAGTCTCACTCAATTTGAAGTCCTAGAACTTCAGTCATACCCTGAGAATTTATGAAAATGTTGGAAATTTCTTGATTTAAGTACTTTTATACTATATTAAGTATATCTATTTTGAATATGCCCATTTGAATTTATTTTATTATGTCTAAAAAAGGGAGAATGTGATAATTTTACTAAGTTATAATTTTATGAAATTTTGTGAGAAATATGTTAAGTTATAAGATATTTTACAGAGGATTTATGTATACGTAATAAGTGTTAATTTTAAAATGTTTTTGGATAAGAAATGGTGAATGAGAAATGAGACTATTTATGGAAGAATTTAGTTATTGTAAGCTCTACCATACGTGATTGACATGTGGTATGATGAGATAATTGTGATATACGAGCATGCTCGGGTTATCAGCCTGTATTATTAGTGGAGCTATGATCATATGCTAGGGTTTAACCCTTATAAATAGGTGGACATGCTTATTATTGTGGTGCTTGCATAGACCACGGTGTCCTCAGGTCACGATTGTGTGATTTGTGGGTGGCGCTTTCACAGGTCACAATCAATTCTACTTACATTCTTTCGGTATCGGTAGGAGCTTTAGATAAAATGAAAATGAGAATTTTAATTTATTATTTTAAAACCGAAAAACATATTGGCATGTATGATATTTTCTTATTTATTTTGAGTTGGTGTAAATTTTTATGTGTGAATTTCTTGTGATCTTTCAAATATTTGGATTTAATTAATATGATTTCGGTGTTTAAAAAGTATATTATTTGAGATTATTCATTTGGTGTTCTTTGGATATTTTAATTTATAATTATTTAGCACCACTAAGTCCTCCACACAGCGCATTGATTTCTATCACACGCAGGTTAGGAGCGGAGGGCACCTGTCGGGACCAGAAAGGGGCATCATAGTAGATATAGCATTTTGGATAGGACATGTATATTAATGTAAATCATGGCATGTATAGGCTCTTATGAATAATATTGAAGTTGTAAGTATTTGAATAAATTTTTGATGAAATCGATGGCCGATTTAGTATTATTGTTTGATTATTTGTTTGGTGTATGAATAATGACATATTTATTTACCTTGAGTGGACAATGGTATAATGAGATTGATTTGATCTTAAATTTTTAGAAGTGCTTGCTGATGATTTGAGTAAAATTAGAGTTGAGGTTTGGGGGCTAATATTGGAAGTGTATTTAATTTTCTTTGTGTGGCAAGTAAATTTTTAAAGGAAACTCTTGCGAAAAATTTTAATTTACCTTCGTAATTTTATTTTTCGTAAGATCATCCCTAAAACCTTTATTGATTATTTTAAATTACTTGCTTCACACAGAAAAAAATAATCACTTCTAATATACACTATGGAGTTAATGAGTAGAATGGGATGGTGCTTCGGCGCCGAATGTGGCATCCGTCATCCGGTTCTCCAAGGTTGGACGGTGGGTATTACAATGTCAACATGCATACTACCCAGTCTACCCACATGTATGCATATATATGAATGCGTGGAGCCCAGATCAATCAAAACAAGTATAAAAGTGTCAAACATGGAGAAAGTACCTGCAATGACGTCTAGAGCATGATGCTCCTCCCTGGTCCTGATAGCGTAGGCCATCGCTAGTGCTCTAACCTCCAGCCTATCCACTATCTCTGAAACCGGCCTTTGACTCCCAATGCCACTCATAACGCCGCGGCCTTTACCTTTGCCTCTCTGAACATAGGGAGCTGGCCTCCCAGCCTAGTGAACTAAACTAGCCACTGTCATAGGGCAATCCCTAATCATATGCTCAGTAGATCCACATCTGAACATCCACCCATAAATCTCATACACACTCTTGAATGTCTCCTACCATATTGTGCACATATCAGTATATCTAGCCAAGCAGTACCTCCACCACTAGCAATGGATATGACTTGTGAAGTAGGTCTAACATAGGTACTCTGGCCAAATCTCTGTCCTTGCCTGAGACTAGACTATGGTGAACCTTTAAACCTCTTACTACTTGACTGAACCCCAGAAGTCTTCCCAGATATAGCTCCCTAAATTCTCTTATACTGTCCACCCTGCTGACTCCTCTAACCCTTAGCCTGCTTCTCCATCCAGATCGACTCAAGCTCTAAAGTAGCCTTCACCAATGAAGCTAATGTGGTGTGAGGCTGGGATGTCAAATGCATCCTATACTCATCATGTAATCCCTTTCTGAACCGCTTAAACCTATCCGCCTCTGAAGTGATAACTTAGAAGCATACCTACTTAGCCGTAAGAACTCCTGCTCATACTCGGAAATAGTCATTCGATCCTGCCTGAGCTTGAGGAACTCTGCTATTCTCTGATCCGTATAAAGCTCCCCCACATACTTCTCCCGAAACTCAGAGAGAAACAAATCCCACGTCACATCCTTAGCTCTAGCTATCTTAACTACCAACTCCCACCATAAGTAGGCCTCTTCTTTCAACAAGGAAGTAGCACAGATCAGTCTGTCCTAGGGAGTGCATTGCATCTGCTCCAAGACCCTCTTTGTAGCTTAGAGCCAAAACTCTACTGTGGAAGACACATCATCCTTTCAACCCATAAAATCCTTAGCACCATACTTCCTTAGTCTCTCGATAGGGGGACGGATTGAAATACGAGCTAGTGCGACTGGAGCCTGGGGAACAGCTCCTGCAAACTGCCTCAAAGTAGCTACCAACTGCTGAATGAAATCTCCTTGATTAGGCCCCACAGCAGCTTGCCTCGCAGTTGAGGCTCGCTCTGCGTTAGAACCCAAAACACCACCAACAGTAACACTGGCTGGTATACCACCCTCAAGCATAGCACCCTCTGGAGGGGCATAACTATCCACCTCCTCATCAGACAAATGCTGAGACATAACTGAATACCTACAAAGACCAACAGGTTCACATCAGAGAGAAGTTCCCAAAATAGACTAATATGACATGTATTTAACTTAAATCACTTATATAATTACTCCAAAATAGATAAACTCTCACACCAAATCATATATCCTAGAATCGGCTAAACCTATGCTCTGATACCACTAAATGTAACACCCATCGCCAAATCCCGAAGGACCCAACGACGAGCGCCACATTCGATGCCAAAGCACCGTCTTATCTTACGTAATAATCCTAGGTCATACAATAGAAGTGGCTAAGTTTTCATAAGGAGTGTAACGCCCAGACTCTAAGCACTAGAGGAATTGTTCGCTTTGGATCAAAATGGTTCCATCACATACTAGATCGGCAAGACTGCACGGTTTTGTCCTGTAGGTGAAATGGAAACTTCCCATGAGGTCACCCATCCTAGGATTTGTATCAAGCGAGCACGCTTAACCCTAGAGTTCTTCCAAATCACTAGCCATTCCACCAAAAGGCGCCTCTGATAATTAGTTACCCCCTTTTCGATATATGATCTAATTCATTCATCTGTCTAGCATTCCACTGCCCTAGCTAGCCTGTCATCCTAGAAGCTCGCCAGGAGCCTTGCTCTACCCGCCCTCTTAGGATCGCTTTGCTGGGTCGGGATGTCACAAGGAGGCAAGTAATATTTTTTTTCTAGCATTAAAAACATATGTTTCATTACTTTTACCATAACTTTGGTGCTCAAATATACTAAGAGAAACAATAGTAGATTTGATTCTGTATCATAACATATTTGGCCTTAGGTCATCAACCATAACGTAAAGGCATTAAATCCTACTCATACATAATAAGCGCGTTCGTTTAAACATAAGGCATCTAGAGCCTAGCCTATGATCATAGCTCATATCATATCATAATGACATTAAAGCCAAGCATGCTCATCTTACATAAATGAATCATATCATACCATATTTCAACCAAGTACATAATAGCCCAAAACAAATCCATTTCTTTATAAATAATCTTATTTCTTATTCATAATTCCTTAGCAAAATATTTCATAACTTAATACTTATTATTTCCAAATCACTTAACTTACAACTTGTAAATACTTATAAAATCTTTCTTATGTTCCAAAACAAAATCATATCTCATTAATACACATACATACATAACTTAAAATACTTGGAAATCAATGTTTAGAAGACAAAACACATACGTTACCACCTTAGGGTGGTTTGACCTCTTTAGGTAATCAAAAGGGGAAAAAATTCCCTTCCATCAAACACCATATTTCAAGCTAAAAATACTTAGTTAAAGCATTAAAACCTTTGCTTAACACATTTAATCTTACAAACTTATTTACTCATTTAAAGTCTTCATTAAGTCTTGTAAAATGCTTGAACATTAGAATTTAAGGGTAGTGATTTAAACCACCTTTAAAACACTTAACAATTTACTCATTTAAGTTAAAATTCACATGAAAAACAAATAAAACCCAGGGCCCTTTCACCTATGCTAGGTTCGGCATCTCCCTCAAATGAAAGGGGAAAATGCTTTCTTTTAAATTAACCAAATTTTCTCAAAGTTAACCCCACTAATAACCACACTAAAGTCATAGAACACAAAAGCATAAAACAAAAGTTCATGCCCTTCCTCCTAAGGAGGTTCAGCCAAATGAAGGGGAAAGAGAAAGGGATGTTCTGTTTCTTATTCAAGCATTTCATTATGCTTAGAACACATAGGAAATCATGTAAAAATAATCAAATGATCAATTCCCCAACACAATTCACAAAATCATAAAAAATCATTCAAAACCTTAAAATTTGAAACTTAAAGAAATGAAAAGAGAAAGAAGATATTTGTGTACTAACCTTCTAAAGAAGCTTAAAGAAGCTTGGAGAGCCTCAATTCTTGGCTTTCTCCTTTCCTTTTAAAGAGGGTTCTCCCACTTTTTCAAAGTAGGAAAAGTACACATCAAAATCAAGAATTAATTAAAGGAAATAGATGGAGCATAATTTAATGCATCAATTACAAATCTAAACCTTAAATTCTACTTATTAATTCATAAAACTCAAAAATCACAACTTAGTTTCTTTTAGTAGAAACTCCAATTCTTAAGCTTATGGACTCCAAAAACTACTTCTCTTACTTAGTTCTTCAAGCTAGATCACCAAGCTTTTGTTTAATTCATCAAATTAAGGTAGTTTAGAGGTATTGAATTTGAAAGAAAAATGGAGGAAGTAGAGAGAGAAGTTGGCATGGAGAAGAGAGGAAGAAGAAGATGAAGTTGTGGTGTTGATGAGTGGTAACCTTTAAGTGGAAAGTCAAATTTGGCTTCTTAGTTTTATGCCAAATGAATGGCTATGATCAAGTCCTTAGTATTCTTATCCAATGGCTCTAATTATTCATCAAATAATTCTCCTCTAATTATTATTTAACTCCACCAATTAATTAAATTAATTCCACAAAAATGATTCCTCAATTATTCCTTAACAAACTACACTATAAAACACTATTCATTAAATGCCTTAATTCTTCAAAAATATTCATGAAATATTTTCTACCCACCTATATCATGTATAGTAATTTTTTCGGACCAAAATATTACCAAGTTTTGGACCGATTATACTATTTACGGATCAGTAAATCACTATTACTGACATTGCAAAGACACTGCAAAAAATTAGACTGTTACATTTTAAGTCACTTTTAGAAAGTTTTGAGCGATAAGTTAGGTACTAAACATTTATATTCTACAACTTGTCACTCACAAACTGATGGTCAAATTGAAGTGGGAAATAGAACTTTAGGAACATTATTACGTGCTTTTTTTGGTAAGAATTTGAAAACTTCGAAAGATTATTTACCTTTCATTGAGTTTGCATATAATCGTTCCACTCATTCTTCTACAAGTTTTTCACCTTTTGAGATTGTGTATGGTTTAATCCGTTAACTGTTTTGGATTTGATGCATTTACACTTGAATGAGATTTCTAGCTTAGATGGCAAAAAGAAGGATGAAATGGTTAAAGCTATACATGAGAAGGCACGAGAATGGATTGAGAAGAGAAATAGGTTAAATGCATAAAAGGCTAACAAAGGGCGAAAACAAGTGATATTTGAACCTAGTGATTGTGTTTGGGCACATATGCAGAAGGAAAGGTTTCCTAATCAAAGGAAATCAAAATTAGATGCCAGAGGCGATGGACCATTTCAAGTGCTCGAAAAGATAAATGACAATGCATACAAGATTGATCTTTGAGGTGAGTATAATGTTTTTACTACCTTTAATGTATCTAATCTTTCTCTTTTGATATGGATGCAAATTCGAGGATGAATCTTTTTGAGAAGGGAGGGAATGATATGAGCATAGAGCGTGGGCTTCGAGTTAAGGACCCTTTCGCCTTCCAAACTTGACCAATAACTAGATCCAAGGCAAAAAAAGTTGAAAGAGACATTACAAGACTACATGCAACATTTTGTAGATAAAGAGCTAAAGCTACATAAGGAGGAATTATGGGCCAAGACCTCTTTATCTTGTGGAGACTTGGAAAAGTTAATTTTAGGCTTTTGTAAAGGCCCCATTAAAATTACATGGCCTTATTATTTTGGGATGATTTTATTATGCATGTAATTGGGCCTAAATTAACTTATTTATTCGGGCGTAAAATGACTTCATTTAGTGTTTTTTAGTTGAACCCATGTGATTGGACCTTAGGGCAGCCTATTTAGATACTTTTCATTAGGGTTAGGTTTGTTTGAGGCATATAAATAGCCTCCTTAAGATGTAAAATGGAATAAGTTATTTTTTATCGCAAAACTTGTGGCTGCTTGTTTTTCTTTCAATGAGGAGTTTGCTTCTTCACTTGTTGTATCAAGAATTGATTGCTTATCAAGATTTCATCTTGTGGCGTTTTCTTTGTTGTTGATTCTACCCTATAATCCATGTTCTCAATCCTTGTTTTTGCGGGTTTGGTAGGCAAGGGTTTATCGTTGGTTAGTGTTTTTGCTTGAATTGCTTGCTGGAATTTCATATCGCATGCTAATCTTGGGGTTTCTGCATCACATTTGAACTCTACAAAATAACCTACTATCCAAATATTTAGGTTCAACCTAGATTGCTACAATGGTTCATTAACCACTTTGATCCTTCAGACAACTTATTTCATCATAACGACTTTGAGATTTATTTATTGTTTGAAGAATTCAGCATCATTTATGGGAGAATACCCGTGTTAGAAGAAGTTCCTATCATGCCCCGGTTGGATATAAACCATGCTTCACTGATTCTGCCTATCTTCAATTCCTCAGCTTATGAGATTCTATTTTATGACTTTAGAGCTGATGTCGTGCCCCTGCGACCACTTGTAGATCACGCATAGAGTATGGACCGTACTAACCCATACTAGTCTTCCCTTATCTGCTTCTGCATTCTTAGTCAATACTTACTACTTAGTGGCACTGATGGCTATGGCAGCCTTAGACTGGTTCTCATAGCCAAGTAGATGGCTAGGCGCTGCACGTCGTTTCCACTTATTCTGGCTAAAACATTTGCTTGGATGGGAGAGCATGCTCGAGACCCTAGCTCGATACTTGGTCTAATGGGAAGTCCGCCCCTTTTGCAGGTAAATGCATATTTTTCTTTTTCTTTTAATTTTATTTTTTTTTCTCTTTTTGTATGCTCTAACATTTGTTTAAGCTACCCTTTGGGGGTTTTTGACTTAACAAGTTTTTTTTCTTCTTTTTTCTATTTTCATTTTTTAATTATTTTTTATGCATTTGCAGTTGTGGGCTTTTGAGACCATCTGATGTTCAATTATAGACCATAAGTCTACATCTGACATCACTGTTGTTTGACTGGTGAGATAGTAGAAGACTAGACTGCTATTTTTTAGGATCTCACCTCTCAGGGAGTCAGATGGAGCTACCCTTGGTGGTACATAAAGTGAGTCACGGTTTGTCCTTAGATGCTCTGTGTGCCCTTATATGGCTTGACCATGGTGGTGGTTTATTATCCCAGTTGAGTAGCTAAGCAGTACGATTGTCATCAGGCTCTCCTTAATTACACGTGGTTCAACGGTGGCCTTATTACATAGCGATTTCTATCTCTCTTTATTTGCCCTTGGCAAGTCGCATGACTATACCCATTTCTGATGTGGCCGATATCTCTTATTCAGACTTATACCACTCTTGGCTATAGGCTTATTCTGGAGTCGGTGTTGATTCAGAGTCGATTGATCTATTAACTGCTAAATTTCTATTAGGATCTGCCATGCAGATGCTTGTGCCTTGCTTTCTAATGAAATGTACTAGACAATTATTGACAGTGCAATTATGTGAATGTATGCAGTTATTATGAATGAAATGTCTTTTTGCTTGAAAATATTTAATATATTTCTTGTTATTCTATTTAATCAAAGTAAATTCACAACATTTGCATATCAAAATAAAGTTAACGTTACACGCTTTAAAGTTAATAAGAACACAATATGTGAATTTATTAATTGGGCTTTGCCATAAACGTTTCAAGTTATACATAGAATTTCTTCAGCCTGTCCAAGTTGACTAGTTTGGTAGATTCATTGTCTTCCATGTCTAATTGCTTCGTTACACCATTAGAAAACATTCTCTTAATCAGAAATGAGCCTTCCCAATTAGGCTTGAACTTTTCCCTTGGGTCATGAGTGTTCGGCCGCATCTATTTCAGAATTAGATCCCCTACTCTTTGTAGCTTCAGATGAACTCTTTTTTTGAAGTGCTTAGCTATATTGCTTTTATACAGTTGATTCATGAATCGAGCATGAAGCCTCTTTCCATCTAGGAGTGCCAATTCTTGATAACGAATTTCTGCCCATTGACATTCTGGAATCCTAGATTCCATCATTATGTGCAAAGACTGCACTTCTATCTCCATTGGTAATACAACTAGGGCTAACTTAGGCAACTAGAAAGATGATTGTGCCATTATGGACACATTTTTCACTGCTGGCAACTAATTGGCATAAGTGAGCTTCAAATTAGTATGACACATAGATTCCACATGGCATTAGTAATAAATTTCCTTTTTTTCCCTTTATTAAATTTTACAATCAATGATCTATTTTATCTTTTCTCCTCTATTAGGAAAATTATAACTTTAGTATCCAAACTTTCAAATTTTTTCTATTTCTGTGTTTGAACAGAAAACACTATCAATCGGGTTCTTAAACTTTTTATTTTTTGTAATTTGGTGTCTCCGGCAAACTTTCATGCCGAAAATACAGCTGGGCAATTGTGGGACCCAATTTTAATGAGCTGGCGCCTATGTGGATTAAATTTCACCACGCCTCATGCCATGTCACCTCCATGTCAGCAATATTACTTCTCAATTTCCCCATTTATCCCTCATTTAATGCACACATACCTACTCCAATCCACCCAAAGTTAACAAGAAAGAAAAGAAAAATTGAGACAATTACTGTTTTACAACTTTCATCAAACACATGGTGGGCAAGTAACTTAGGAATGAAATTGCTAGTTACCATTCAACATCACATAACTACATTACAAGCTACCAGTATATGTGGGTCTCCCAAAACCAACATATATTCTATTCTATTTGAAACACAATATCAGACTCATAATGTAATCCAAACAAAAAGAAAAAAACAGGTTGAAGAACCCCAAACACCTTTTCTATTCATTTCAATACAATAACTATCAGACAAATGATAAGCCATAACCACAGCATCTTCATGCATCTTCGACTTCTCCTTAACTCTATTTTCATCTCCTTCTTTCTCTTCAATAGTCCAGGTATAAATGCTCTTAGATCATAGATTGGATCGACAATAGTTTCATATCCAGCAAGAAGAGTTTGGATGATTAATAATGAGAAGAAGAAGAGCAGTAGTTTCATGTCCAAAAGAAATGCTCAGATCTGTACAAGAAATGCATAAAACACAATAACGAAGAGAGGAGAAGAATTTGGATGCATCGATCGACAATAACGTTTCAGTTTTCCTTCTTCTTTTTCTTTTCTTTCTTGTACGTTGGGTGAGTTGGGTAGGTGTGGGTGCATTAAATGGGGGGTAAATAGGGGAATTGGGAAGTAACATTGCTGACATAGAGGTGACATGGCATGAGGCGTGGCAAAATTTAATCCACATAGGCACCAGCTCATTAAAATTAGGTCCCATAATTGCCCAACTATATTTTCGGACATGAAAGTTTACCGAAGATACCAAATTGTAAAAAATAAAAAGTTTAAGAATTCGATTGATAGTGTTTTTCGTTCAGACACCAAAATAGAAAAAATTTGAAAGTTCGAACACTAAAGTTATAATTTTCCCCCTCTATTCACAAATTACAATGGACCACCTCCTTTAACCCAACACCACAAGTATCACTAAGAACAATGAACGAGGACCAAAGACTTGGCCTTTTGCTCTCTCCAAAAGCTTTTACATGGAGCCTCTCTCTCTCTCTCTCTCTCTTTTCTTCTCTCAAACTACTTTTTTAACTGCTTATTTTTTATTTGGGTTTTGATTTTTTTTTTCACTCCATTAGATTCTACGCTTTTATTTATTTAGTTGTCAACTATTGAATCGAAGAAGAACCATCTAATAGCTTCTTCATTTGTCCATTTATTACTAGATGAAAAGATATGTCTTTTGATTTGTGTTTTTTGAGTTCTAGTATTGATTTTGGTATTTAGGTTTTGTCCCTGATTAGTAAATTTTTTTAAAAAAAATTTTGAAGTGTTGAATTTTTAGTTTTTGATTTAGAGTTCCTCAATTGGAGCTTTATATAAGATTTTGAATTGATTCATTTCTCAAGATAAAAACTTAGTTTTTTTATCTAAATTTTTTTATTTCTTTTTAATTTTTTTAATAAAAAATTTGATTTTTTTTTTCTTTCTTTTTTACAATTTTCTTTCAAAGTTAGTACTTGAATCATGTTAAAGATGGAAAATTAGACTAACCATGGCAATAGATGGGTCTATGCTCTATACTTTTGCATGTTTGTTTATTATTTGCTCAAGGTTGTTCTTATGATGATTTTGGATTTGATTATGGAACTCTTTGTTCAAGATTTTTGTTTGTTGATTTTGAATTTGATTATAACTTTTTTTAATTGGATATCGAAATTTGAATAATTTTTTATCATTTAAAAGAAAGATGACTTGAAAATAAAGTAAGTTTGGTGGAAGAAGTTGGAAGGCTATGCTATTGCTGATGACATTGGTGGCAGTGGTGGTGTTAGGGGTGAAGGAAGTGGTGCACTTTGACGAGAGGAGATTTATAGTAGGCTACAACATTTAATGAAGCAAAAGTAGAAATTCCTTATAAATATCATATAAAGTCCATGTGTCATGCTCATATGGAATTTAAAATGCTACATCGACTGCCAACGATGAAAAATAGGTTTAGAATATTAAGCAACACATATCATCTAACCTCAAGTAACTAGTAGATTCTTTATTATTCTTAGTTTCCCATCTATATATGGTGACCTGGACATTTAGTTACAAATATTATCCATCTTTCATTATACATCATTAGATGATAATTTTAGTTTTTAATCATTTACCATTGATTCTTTACTTCTAATCGCTTGTATATAAAAGATATTGTTAACTTTCAAGAATATAAGAGAGTATTTTTCACCATCTTTGTTTTCTTTACATGGTATCAGAGCCTAGTTGCGATCCATAGACCTATGGGTTATACAGGAGCTATGGATCACGTGTCACCCAATTCCAACCTTTTCGATTCCATTTATCAATTACCAAATCCTAAGCTCTTTAGATTACCAGATGGAAGTATTAAAATTATTACACATGCAAGTAATATAATTCTAAATGATAGAATCACTTTGTTTGACACCTTATTTCTGCCTTCCTTTAAATGCAATCTTATCTCTATCACAACACTAAGTAGAATTTGTAACATATCTCCATGCCTTCATGCTCAATCTTGCAAGATTTACAGAATAAAGAAGTGATAGCTATTGGAGCAGTACAAGAAGGCCTCTATATTATAAATAAAAATTCTTTCAATATAATGTTAGTTATATGCCCTATAGCCAATTTGATTGGTTATATTTTGGATATAATATTTTTTATAATAAATATTTAATTATTAATAAAAGACATTTATTTATCTTTTATATTCTATTGATTGAATCTTGGTAAAAGACAAAGTCCATGAGACAATATTGCTTTACAAAATAAATTATAATGTATTTATAATTATAAGTTCTATATTTGCATTAAAGCAATGTCTCTAAATATTCCTAGTCGATGTTTTCCTTATTATTGGACAATGATTAGAGCTTTTGAGACTGATACATATTATGTTCTTTTCTTAGGAAAGCAACTGTTCTCATAAGCTGAGATATGTGTGATATCTAGAACTAATATGTAGATGTTTGTTATTTAAACAAGTCTACTGAATTGACCTACATGACAATCCCATATGAAGAGTTACCTGTGTCTATGAAATACTCAAGTGATGGTTGGGTAAGTCATCATTTGACTTGAGATTACTAAGCTATCTTATATAGGGATGACTATGTTTTGATTCTTTATTCACATGATTCATTATATGAATAATAAGATTATATGAATAATAAGCAACGATTAATTGGACATAGTAGGAACTGTATAGAGATACTTGTGTAATTAAGGGAGAATTCATTACCCTAGGTAAATTAGGGAAAATGTTCTAATTGTTCTCTACTAGTATTGATTAAGAAATCCTTACGCAAGGTGGAAGAAAATTAGCAAATGACATTTGGAATTTCATTCAACTGATCAATGACTAAAATTTAGAGAACTAACATTATTTAGTAAAATAGACATACTCCATGCCTAATTACTAAATCAGAACATTAATGATGAATGGATATTAATTACACTGAAAGGTTAAGTCAAACCACTTTGACTTTTCAGATATTTGGATAGTCTTGACATGTTGCTAGATAATGTACTTGACCTTCAAATATTAATTAGTTAATATTTGTTGCCAACATATTCGGAACTTCGAAGGTTACACATATAAGAATGGATATGAGAAAGTGAAAACGAGAAATCAAATCAAGTATGACTTGATTACAAATAAGTTTTGTAGAGTTAATGATAAAATTGTAATTTATATTTGATTACAATTTTACCTAGACAATTAATTATTGATTAATTAATTTATGTCTAAAATTTATTAAGATAAATTTTAGATTAAATAAACCTAATATTTCAATTATGATTTATTTATTTAAATAGTTAAATAAATAAATATAATTGATTAAAATGAAAATTCTAATAATATATGTATTATGATTTATTTATTTAAATTGTTTAAATAAATAAATAGACACATATATATTTAGTTATAATTTATTTATTTAAAAAGGTTTAAATAAATAAGTATAATTAATTTATTTGTGACCTAGGATTTTCCTATATAAGGTTTAAGAAACAGTATAGAGGGTGTGAGTTG
Source organism: Jatropha podagrica (assembly GCA_947857235.1). Lineage (NCBI taxonomy): Eukaryota > Viridiplantae > Streptophyta > Magnoliopsida > Malpighiales > Euphorbiaceae > Jatropha > Jatropha podagrica. Next base: position 9,477 of record CANUEP010011248.1, on the reverse strand, counting down.
AACATGAGAACGTGAGTTATTGTTCATAGCCACAAAACAAAACAGAGAGCCTACAATAGTTAGCAACATCATACGCTCTAATTTCTTAACCCTTTAAAAGTAGTTTTAGAGTTTTCCGATTGTCCATTCATATGAATACTGCTAGAGGTCGAACATTTTGATGACTTGTGGTTTGCAATAACCTAGCCCTATAGATCTAAGTTTCGAAGAATTTGTAAAAGAGGTATTCTTCTAAACATATTTTATTGCCTTATTCGTTTTAAACGGATTTCTATTGGTATAATTAATTATTTTAATTATATTATTTCGCTACGTATATTTTATATTGAAACCTAACATATAACTAATGGACATGATCTTAATTCTTATAAGACTCATTTTAATCACCTCTCTTTGCTTTGGCACTTAAGTTTTAAGTGACACTTAACCTTGGAAAAATTCAAGGTTACTAATGTGTTGCCTAAGATGAAATAAAAGAATTTTTATGCCCTATATGTCCTATGGCTAAGTAGCATCGTCTCCCTTTCCCATCTCACTCTGCCACCAAATACAAACCATGTGAATTGATACACAGATTTGTAGGGGCCTTATAGCATCACTTCCATATCTGGTGCATCATTTGTGGTTATACTATTGTTAAGGAATCTAGAAAATACATTTGGACTTATATGATAAGGTCATAACCCATTTTCTCAAATATAGAGGGACACTATTTTAAAAAAATATTAAGATCATTAGGACTGACAATGGCACAGAATTTGTAAACCACTAATGTCAAATTTTATTTCTCAGCGAAAGCACATTTTATCAAAAAATGTGCCCTTACACCCCACAATAAAACGGTGTCGTAGAGAGAAGGCATAAAACCTTGCTTTAAGTTGCTAAGTCCCCTCATGATTCAATCAAACCCCCCAAACCATTTTTGGTTAGAAGCCCTTCTTACACCTTCTGTCATCTTGAATTGGCATTCCCTATATCAAATGTTGCATGGTACCAAACTCATCCTATCCTACTTTAGAACCTTTGGTTGTTTAGTAAATGCCACAGACACAAAGCCGCATAAGTTGAAATTCACCCCTAGAGTCATTCCAGCTGTTTTCATATGATACACACAGCAACACAAAGGTTATAAACTCTGTAACTAGAATACCAAAACATTTTTTATATGTCAAGATGTCATTTTTTGAAACTAAGTTTCCCTTTCACCTCCATAAATGTGAGTCTGTCACCTAGTTTGTTCTAACAAATTGCTTGGAAACTTGTGACAATTACACATATACACCAATCCCACACAACGATCCTTCACAAAACATTTCTCACCCTCAACTAGATTTATCACATACTGATCCTTCACAAAAAATTTCCTCAAAACCAATACTCACTCATTCTCTTGCAAATGTAAATTCTAATTCAAACCTACCACTCACCATACACTCAAACCAAACACCAACATCTGTTATTGGACCCCGCTATTACCACTTAGAAGAAGCAATCGAATTATCCATAAACCAACTTGGCTAAGGGATTTTGTTGCTATTGTCACTTCCAAAGGTTGTACTTCTGAATTCTCAAATCATGCAGGTAACATACCTTTCCCTTCCTCCATTCATTGTACCTTTACATCACCTTACATGGATTTTGTAGCAAATGTCTCTACAATACAGGAACCTGTAACATACAAGCAAGCTAGTCAAGATCCTCTTTGTGTTAAGACCATGAATCAAGAATTAGATGCCTTGGAGACCAATAATATATGGATACTCACTGCTCTACTTGCTGGTAAAAAGCCTATAGGCTCAAAATGGGTATATCGAGTCAAATATCGTGCTAATGGTACTCTTGATAGATACAAGGCCAGACTCGTTACTAATGGATATAATCAATTGTTGGAGCTTTATTACAACTGAGTCCCTTTCCCTCGTCACCAAGCTTGTCACTGTTAGATTATTATTCAATATTATTGCTATCAAACAATGGCCATTACATCAGCTAGACATTAATAATGTGTATCTTCATGGCTTCATAGATGAAGATTTATACATAAAACCTCCTACGGGTTATAATAAGGCACTTCCTAGTCAATATTGTAAACTTCAGTGTCTCTTTATGGCTTGAAACAAGCCGGTTGCCAATGGAACAAGCAATTCACAAGCACCTTACTGGCTTTTGGCTTGACACAGGCATCCCACGATCATTGCCTCTTTGTGAAAGGTGAAAATTCTAATTTTCTTGCTATCCTAGTGTATGTGGATGACATGCTTATTGCTGGGCCTAATGAGCAGCGAATTATTGAAGTGAAAAACTATCTGAATCATAAGTTCACAATTAAGGGCCTTGGCTACGCCAAGTTCTTTCTTGAGCTTGAAATAGCCTGATCTGATTCTAGCATGGTTGTTATCCAATGCAAATATATCCTTAATTTATTATCATCAGTTAGACTCTGATTCCAAACCTATGGCTACTCCCCTAATTCAAGGTACTAAGATGCAACCTGATATGGGAACCCCTCTTACTGATCCTTATGTTTATCGTCGCCTAGTAGGTAGGCTTCTTTACTTAGGACTCACTAGACCCGATATAATATTTGCAACGCAACAACTGAGTATGTTTATGCAAAGGCCATATGATTACCACTACAAAGCTACTATTCATGTCCTTAAATACTTAAAGGGTTGTCCAGACAAAGGCTTGTTCTTTCCAAGTAAAAATTATATGACGATTACTGCATACTATGATGCAAACTGGGCTTTGTGCCCCACTATCTGCAAGTCTCCATCTTGTTATTGTATTTTCCTTGGCTCTTCCTTAATCTCCTAGAAATCCAAGAAATAAAAATATAGTAAGGCGCTCTTTCGCTAAATTAGAGTACCACAGTATGGCTTTTACTGTTTGTAAATTACTTTCGATCTCTTACATACTCAAGGATTTGCTAATCCTTATCTCCTTACACATCCCTTTTCATTGTGACAACCAAGCAACACTACACATCGTTACAAACCCTATTTTTCACGAAAGGACGAAGCACATTGACATCGATTGTCATTTAGTCTGTCAACAACTTCTCTCTAGTTTCATTTCCACATATCATATCAACACCAAGGCACAGCTTGCTGACCTCTTCACTAAATCCCTTTCTCTCCCATCATTCTCACTTTTCCTTTCCAAGCTAGGACTGTTTGACTTCTCACCAACCACTTCTAGGTTGAAGGGGGAGGGGTGGTGTTAGATGTTAAGCAACACAAACCATCCAAACTCAAGCATGTAGTAGATTATTTATTATTCTCAGTTTCCCGCCTATATATGTTGACCTGGACATTCAATTACAGATATTTTCCCTCTTTCATTATACACCACTAGATGATAGTTTAGTTTTTAATCTTTTACCGTTGATTCTTTACTTGTAATAACTTGTGTATAAAAGATATTGTGAACTGTCAAGAATATAAGACAAAGTATTTTTCACATCTTTGTTTTCTCTTCAATAGGTCCCACAATGATAAAATCATTTTTTCAGTTATGCAAATAAACTATAAAAACATAATTGTTTTTTTTGTGAAATTTAAATACTCAATTGATAATATTTTTCGTTCAAACATCAAAATAGAAAAATTTTATTTCGATACTGAATATAATATTATCCCTTTTAAATATAGTAAACTCCACCATATTTAATACAATTTAATTAAAAAAAATAAAACTATTCAATTTACTCCCAAATTAAAATTAATATAAAACAATAATTATGCTATCATTTAAATTCACAAATTAAGTAGTTTATTTATATTTATTAAAAAGCTATATAAGTTACTTAGTTAATATATTGTTAATTTTCTAACCTTATACTAATCAATTATACTTAATATAATTTAATTCAGTCAATAAATAATTATAAATTTAATTTATTTTCAAATAAATATAAAAAATAATTAATGCGTATGTCATTATTGTGGAATTCAAATAAGGGTTAATTAAAATATTTGTGCTTTTACTTTTCGAATTTCGCTATTTTGGTACTAAAAAATTTTTAATTAAGTGCACGTTGGTCAATAATTTTTTCAACATGGTGTTTCTTTCCATATGTGGCACGTTGGATTGTACTTGTGGCTCAAAATGGGCCCACTCATTACACCAAGTGTCTGACATGCAACGTACTGTTCCAAATAAGCTTCAGTCGTGCGTTGTACATGCCATTTTATTAGTAAAATACCATCAAGACCCTCACCATTTGCTCTTTATAACTCATAACCTGCGTTGCCTTTTCACATCCATATCCCTTTAGAACTATTTATTCATTCTCAGTGGGAAGGAGAAAAAATGGAAGGTTGATATTGTTGCTGAGTTCACACATCTTGGATAGAGTGGCTAGAGGATGAACTGATGACGAGAAGCAGAAGACAAAAGCTTCTCTAGATATCGGTTGTGGTGTTGTTGCTTATTAAAATCTTAAAATGAGTATGACCTAGGACTTTTATTGTATTTACTATGATTTCTTTTGTTTTGGGCAAATTAGGGGTGTACTGCTGCTTAAATATGTAACTTAGATTGTAGTTTAGCCTCGATATGTAAGTGTTTTTTGCTCTCCTGGAATAGTTAGGATTAGACTTCATTTTGTTTACTGAATGTAATAAATTTTAAATATGAAATCGAAGTTATTATTGCACACTATATGTTCTATTAATTGTCTGAATTAAAATATGGCATTTCTCTATTGTTGAACATCCAATAGTAGCTACAAATGACTATTGTTTAGTTGGCTTTTTTTTTTCTTTTTTTCTTTTTTACCTTTTCTTGAAATGAAAATCTTGAAAAGGAAAAATAAAATAAATGAAAGGATTAGCAACCAAAGCAGGCATCATTGATATTTAGCATGTTAATTGCTATTCATATTGTACCTTGATTAATTTTCCTCCACAACAATAAATACAAACAAAGAGTTGTTTGATCAAGTGAAAAGAGAATTTCCGAGTGGGATTTAAGATTATTTACGGGTATTTTATATAACTCACATATTAAACCATATTTGTTTGTGTCACAGTCTGATTTTTCAATGTGGTTAATAGTGATTTACCAGTCTGTGAATAATACCATAGGTCTGGAACTTCATATTATTTCAGTCCGGATATGTGTGTCTAATATTTCATTTAATATATTTTGGGGCATGTTTGTATGATTTAGGTGGATAGAAAATATTTCATGAATATTTTTTGTGAATTAGGGCGTTTAATGAATATTATTTCTAGTGTGGTAAATTAAGGAATAAATGAGGAATTATCTTTGTGGAGTTAATTTAATTAATTGGTAGAATTAAATAATAATTAGATGAGAATTATCTGAGAAATATTTAGAGTCATTGGATGAGATTACTTAGAACTTGATTTTAGCCATTCATTTGGCATAAAATAGAGAGGTCAAGTTTGACTTTTCTACTTAAAGTTACCACTCATCAACATCAATACTTTCTCTTTTTTCTCTTCTTCTTCTCCAACGCCATTTTCATCTTCTTCCTCTTCCTCCATTTTCTTTCATTTTCTTACCTCTGAACTACCACTAAACCACCAATTAAACCATAGAATAGTATTGGTGACTAAAAGCAAAGAGAATTGAAGTTGCCATTGAAGCAAGTTGTGGTTTTTGAGTTTTGTGATTTAATAAGTAGAATTCAAGGTTTAGTCATGGGATTAATGCATTAAATCATGCTCCATTCATTTTCTTTGATAATTTTTTATGCTAATGAATATTTTTTCCTACTTTGAAGAAGTGGGAGAACCTTCAACTAAAGGCAAAGAGAAAGTGCAAGATTAAAGCTTTCTAAGCTTATTTAAGCTTGCCTCTAAGGTTAGTGCAATAATATTTCCATCATTCTTTCAATTTCTTTAAGTTTGCAATTTTTAGATTTTGTATGATTTTGGGGAATTTTATGAATTGTGTTGAGAAGTGAATGTTTGAATCCTTTAAATTGATTTTCCATGATCCTTAAGCATGGGAGAATGCTTAAAAGGGAAGGGAAAACACTCCTTCCCCTTTTACCAAGAGAGGCCGAATCCTCCCTAAGAGGGAGAGCCTTGATTTTGTTCATGCTTTTGAAGTCCTTGAATCTTAATGAGTTTTTGGATGGATTTCATTAAAATAAGTATGGTTAATTTGAAAAGAAACCATTTCCATTTTGATTTTGAAGAATGGCCGAACCTTGGTAAGGTGAAGGGTCTTTATGTTCCTTTGATTTTTAAGCTTGATTTTGACCTAAATGAGTTTGTTAATAAATAATTTGAGGATGGTTTAAAGCTCAAATTTGAATTCTAATGTTTTAGCAATCTTCATAACTTAAAGAATGTTTTGAAATTATAAAATGAGTTTTATGGTTAAGTGTTTAAAGCGATATAGTTAATGGTTTTTAAGTTATTAATTATGGTTTTTGATGGAGGAAGTCTTTCCTCCATTGTTGTTATAAAGAGGTCGAACCTCTATAGTAGGTAAAGCTTGATTTTCATTTCTTTTAAAGTTTGATTTAAGTATTTGATATCATATTAAATATAATTGTTTTGAATATGTTCAATTGATTTTGTTAAGCATGAGAAAAAGAAGAATGTGGTGATTTTGAAAGTTATAAGTTAAGAAGTTTCGAAATAATGAGTATTAAGTGATAAAGTGTTTTCTTTTTATTAAGAATGGTGAATAAGTAATATGATTTTCGTGAAGGAATGATTTGATTTTGGGCTCTACTATATATGATTCAAATATAATAAAATGAGATTGATGTTGATATATGAGCATGTTTTGATTATCAGCCCATTCTATTATGTGAAAGTTATAATCATATGCTAGGGTTATCAGCCCTTATGAATAGGCAGACGCGCTTATTATGTGATATGTGGTAGTGCTTGCACAAGCCACAGTTATGAGACATGTGGTGGCAGTTTCACAGGCCACGGTTATGAGATATATAGTGGCGGTTTCCTAGGCCACGGTTATGTGAATCTAGTTATATTTCTTTCTGTATGTGTACGAGCTCTTAATTAAGAATGAAATTTTATTCTGCTTTAAGAAAATGAAGATATATTTGTATTTATGAATTTCCTTAACTAAGAATGAAATTTTATTTTGTTATAAAGAAATCGGAGATATACTTATATTTATGACATTTTTCTTATTTTTATCGAATGATGTATTAATCTTTAAGTGTGAACTTCTTTATGGTTTCCAAAATATTTTGATTTAATTAGCCACGTTTTTTTAGTGTTTAATATATATTTTGAATTGAATATTTTAAAACATATTTGAGATTCGTTACTTTGGCATTTCTTATTATTTTAATTAATAATTATTTAGCACCACTAAGCCTTCCACTCAACACGTTGATTTTTATCATGCGCAGGTTGTGAGCTGTGGGTATTACATGAAGACCAAAGAAGTAGCATCAGAGTAAAAGTATTAATTTTGGGTAGGTCATGTATTAAAATGTGAATTATGGCATATATAAATTTATTGTAAATAGTATTAAAGTTGTAAATATTGATAATGTAATTAATGAGATTGATGGTTTTTTAAGTATTTTGATCTTATTATATTTGTGGTGTATGAATGTTAATATATTTATTCTTGGAATGAATGGTGTATTAGCATGATTGGACTTATGTGAATGGATACATACATTTAGAAGTGATGCGTGATTTTGAGTTGATTGGAGTTTTGGGGATAGGAGGAGAATTTATATTGGAAGTGTATAAGTTTTCTTGTGTGGCAAGTCAATTTTTAAGGAAAACTCTTACGAATTTTTCATAGAAATTTCTTTAAATATTATTTTTAAATTTTAATTACTTGCATCCTTATGGAAATCTAGATACTTCCCATATATATTTTAGAGTTATTAAGTAAGGTAAGACGGTGCTCCGGCACTGAATGTGGCATTCGTCGTCTGATCCTCCGAGATTGGACAGTGGGTGTTACAGTTTGATTGCTCAACAATACAACATTCCATAAAATCCAAAAATATGTATTTGATCCAAATTCAAACTTTCCATTTTAACAAGAACATCAAACTTAGCATACCATAAAAATAAAAAAATGTATTCCAATAAATCCAAACCTCCCATTTTAGACCTCAAACACGACATTCTCTCAAAATTGATTTCCTATAAACCTTAACTCTCTCACGTTTTCCACAAATGAGCTGATGTAAATTACAAAAGTTAACAAAGGCAATGAAAAAGAGACTCGATTTTTCTATTTATGATGATTAAACTTGCATTTTTTCCCTTTCAATTGGCATGTACAATGCATGCCTTTTCATGATTTAAGCCATTTTGGAATGACATATCATTAGTTGAAGTGACAATGAGTGGGTGTCATTTTGAGCCACATCTACAATCTGGCATGCCACGGGAGCAAAAAGCACAAGATTGGAAATATTATTGACTGATATACATTGATTAGAAAATTTTTCTATTGAGACACCAAAATAGTAAAATTTCAAAAGTATAAACATCAATAGTGCAATTAAACTTTTAAATAAAGATAAACCTAGACAATTATAAAAATTACACATGTCACTTTTTTAAAATCCTATGTGGCAACACCAAAAGAAAACCTACATGCTCTCTCTTATATATATATATATATATATATATATCTTGATTTATGAATTATCTAAGGGAATATTGGATTGAGCCAAATGAATCCTTTGAAATGCGTTGTTGAATAATTCGAAATTGCATTTTTTTTATTTCTATAAGAATATTATTATGATGTACTCAACTTATATTTATTATTAATGAATTATTAAGTTAAAAAAAGAATAATTTAGAATTGCCCAACGGCCTCATTATTGGGATTTACTAATAATGGGCCTGAGCTCATGTTATGTATTGATATAATTTGGTTTAGAGCTTGCTACTAACCTTGAGGTTTTAACTCATTCAAATTCTAGTGCCAGTCCGACTCTTGAAAGTGGGTTGCGACAAATATATTCATGGCAGAGAAAAAGAAAAGCTTCAAATTAAAATTTGAATTTAGTTTTGGAAGATAAGAAATTGGGTGAGATTTCTCCAAATTTTAATGTTAAGAGTCTGTGGTCTTTCTTATTACCCTCCAAAATGGCTATTTTTCTTTGGAAGGTATTTCTCAACAAAATTCCTTGCAGGCTAAATTTATTTAGACAAAAAATATTATTTCAAATTTGGAAAATTGTGTCCTTTGTGTGAATTGGAGCCTGAATCTATTAATCATTCCTTGCTATTTGTGAACACTCAATTTTTTCAGGCTCAAAAGCCTATTTTCCCGGACTGCAAACAGCCCGGCCGGACCGAAGGCCATTTTGGAAATGCATTAGAAATATATCAATATGGTACTTGAAACGTCCGGAAAATTACGAGGATCGCAGAACTGGTCCCGGAATATTTTTTGGAGGTCCGGAACTCCCGAAAAACCCTCCGGAAGTGAAGAAGAGATAAAAGACGGGACACGCCCGCCGTCCACGGCGGT
>CANUEP010011211.1:0-14535 GCA_947857235.1 Jatropha podagrica | reverse complement strand
ACCATGCCTTAACCATTGGGTAATTAATCTAGTAATTAGGTTAATTAAAACTGGAGTCATTTAGGGTTTTCCTAGTTTACCCTTAAATAATTAAACAAGGTGGCGACTCTCTTACATCACGTGCATTTCTATCCATTTGTCATATGCGTTTCCACATTGCGAGTACGTATGGGGGTAGGGGTTCACAATTGTCAATTATTGGGATTTGATTTTCGAATAAGATTTATTGATCATTATTGTTACTCATTTATTATTTTAGAAATTATTTGTTAAAGTATAGTTTTAAATGTATCAATGGTATTTCATTTATGGGTATTTTATTAAATGGATTTTAAATAAATGGGCTTATTTAATTATAGGCCAATTTTGTGTTTTCAAAAAGAAAAGAAAAAAAGAGAAAAAAATGTTTTAACCTAAGGTTAAAAAGAGTGGTTGACACCCACTTTTGTAAAGAGAGTGCCGCCCTCTTCACTCACACACGTTCAAGAGAGAAAGAAAAGAAAAAAAATAGAGAGAAAGACAGTCTTCTTCTATTCCTGTGATTTTAACCATTAGAATCTATAATCACATGAAATTGAGAGTTAGTAACATTACGATGCTGATTGAAGTTAGAAAATTCAAGGTGCAAATAGGCTGTGATCACAGAAGGCATTCCATAATCAAGGTTAGTTTCTGTTTTGCAATCTGTATGTTTGATTATGTTATTGGAGTCATTGATGTTAAGAGATTTCAAATCCCTAATCATTGATGTCCATATTTTATTTTCTTTTGCTTCTCATGCCCATAGAGAAGGGTGAACCTTCTAAGGTTGATAAGGGTAAAGGGAAGGCGAAATTGCAAAGTTTGGTTTGCTATTGTACGGTTTGAGGTTAGTGCTCTACAAGTATATGTCTACTTTGATCTCCTTGAGTGATGTTTGTGTTGTACAATTATAATTGATTTTAATTATTGGCATTGTTTTCTCATTTATTAATTTTGAGAACTGATGTTTTTAAGTGTAGAAATTGATGATTCTATGTGAATTGCTTGAATTGATAAAACTTTGATGCTATGTGCGTTATCGTTTCAGTTTAGAACATATTTTTGGACCCATGTTTTTTAACTATATCTAGACTCTTCACAAAAATTTTAGCTCTACTTCTTAACTTTCCAGAACATCTTCTTGTGTCTAATTTGGATGCCTATAGCTCAAGTTATGATCTAAATACTAGAATTGGTTCTGTCATGGCGTCAAACATATATATTTAGATTGATTGCTTCCTTTGGCATCAAAGATATCAAGATTTTGACTAGTGGCCTTCATAGAAGTTGTAGATTATTTGTTAGCTTTCTAACGTATCCTCTATGTCGAATTTGAGTAATCATAGCTCAATTTATGAGTCAATTAGTAAAACTCGATTGGGCACGCCCAACTCGTGCTGTGTACTACTAAAATTGGCATTCTAGCACAGCCATGTCGTGTAGCACGCCCAGCCTATGCTTCCTGCTGACTATGGGTGTATTTTGTGATCCTTTTAGCATGTCCATGCCATCTAGCACGCCCAGCCCGTGCTCTCCACTATCCCTTTCAATGCTATGTTGTATTTTTTACCTTCTAATGTTTCCTAAACCATCTAAATGCATACCTAATGTATTTTTAATGTGGCTTGCTTTATAAAGTCTCATAGAAACATTAAAGGGAAATAAATAAAGTATGCATCATGATTACATTTTGGAATGACTAGGGACTATAATTGAGCGATGAAGCATAATTAGGGATTTAAGCCTAAATGATGTATGAATGTGCAATTGAATTAACCAATGTGTGACTATATGCTAGTTTGAGATAAATGTATGACCAGCTTAGCAAGGGAGCATGTACCCTAGTGTTTTAGGATCATCGAACCATGTTCCTACCTGTGTTTGACTTGATTTTTGTTTATAGATTGCATGAGCTATACTTGATGTATGATATTATGCTTGTTTGCATAATGTAATGTGTGGATAGATGTTATCCTACAACTTTTTTTATTGTGATGTTGACTTGCTCGACCTATGAACTACTATAATTGAGCATGCGCTTATGACATGGTAATAGCAATTCGGTATTATGCTTGGGAAAGCATAATGCTATGCACCAGGTAGGCTTACTTACTTGACATCATGAATAACATTGGACTAAGATGTTTGTGCATTTTTGCGATCTCGATTGAACTACTTGACCAATATATGTTATGAATGTGGGATTATTAATACTTGTGAAATTGTATGAGTATGGATGTTTTGGATTTACATGAAGCTTCTGAGCTTCTATGATTAATGAACAGGTTATAATCAAGTATGTCTGTGAATGCTTGTGATGCTAGAGTTGAACTTTTGAGGTTTTATTTGTGATTGGACTCGGATACAATGTAAAGAACTATAACTAAACATATGGGCCCTTATTGTGCACTTGGTTGAATAGTTGTATGAATGTGGTTATACTGATACTGATATATTGAGCATGCTACTGATTACTCAATTTGAGCTATGATCATATGATGGACACAAGGCGTCCCACTCAGGTTGCGGATGCGCACAAACATTATGTAGGCTTATGCTACCATTTTGTAGGCTTTTGCCTAAATCTGTTTTGTTGGCTATTATTGCATTCTGATTCTGAATTTGATACTTATTCTGCTTCTATATCTTCTAAGTTACTAATAAGGGCCATAAATAAAAAGAATAAAGAATGTGACTGATATCATACTGTAATAGTATGTGTTCTGAAATATTTATATATTTGTATATGTTCCAATGATATTCTGATTTGGCAATGAGATTGATAGCATTATGATTTGTCAACGACACTAAATAATGTTCTGATTTAGAGTTGAGACTATCATCCATTTGTTCTGGTACATATTCTGATGATATCCTGAATAATAGCTATGCTCTGAAATTTATCTAATACGGAATATATTTTGAATTCATTTTGATGTAGTTTGTCTTAATGATGTTTTAATGAAGTGTACACTTGAAATATGATCATTAATACTTGAATGTATCCATACCTTATATTAAGTTTTGAATAGCACCCTTGAGATTACATAATTGTTTGTACGTGAATAAACACCTATATGAGTTTACTCTTATATATTGATTGAAGTGATTTTCTGTAACGCAAGTGAACTGGCATATGAAATGATTATATGTTTAGGTATAGAAACATGGAGTGAAATGTGAACATATCCACTCATACTGTGAGAAACTATTATTGCAGGCAACACGTATACTTACGGCATGGTATAGATATTTACATTATGTGATATGCTCTTATGCCATGCATGTCTTGATTTTAAATGATATTGTATGATCAAATGAGAAATAAGTTGCCTTTGTGGACTATTGTCGTTATTGCTGTATATATATATTGATATTGTTTATGGTTTCAATGAACCATACCTGTTTGCTATGTGATGCATATATATTGTTGAGTACCACTGAGTTTTATACTCAACGCGATGCTTTTTTTTAAACTCGCATAGGTTGAAGATTTGTTTGCTGTGGATCTCAAGTACATGTGTCTAGAGAGTAGATCTTCTACTTTCATACTAGAGTGTAAGTCTATACTATAGTCTCGTGGCATGTGTTAGATTTCGAATAAAGAGAGCATTGGTTTGTTGTGTAGAGCTTGGAACTTATTTGTTTTAGTACATTTGATTTATTTCTTGAACTCTGTAAGGATTTGGTTTTGTTCCACATATACTTGGTCTCTGATTTTGAGATTGAATGTTTGACATTTTTTTGGATTTACAAATGTTGAATTTGGGAATGGTTTCTTTTGAGAAGTCATTTTATTGTAATGGAATACTAAATGTTATAAAGGATTTTGAGAATTTCATTGCTACATTTGGAATGTTTTATTAATAGGTTTAAACATACTTAAATGGTATTTTCAAAGGACATTCTCATTGTTTTCTCTAGGAATTGCCTAAACGATTTTAGAACTGTTTGATGGGTTACCACTATTGCTTTGAAAGTTTTAACTTTTCTTGACTTTTACAATTTAACTATTTAAAGTAAGTTATCGCTTACAAAACTTTTCGTTGCGTGTTTTAATTAAAACAATAAATTGTTTGGATCTTTTTTTATACTAGATCTGCACTAACAAGTAAGCCGGCACGTGCCTCTGGCACAGAATGTGACATCTCTTGTCTAGCCCTGCAGGGTCGGAGAGGGGGCGTCACATATTCCTTAACATACTACACTACAAAATACTATTCATTAAATGCCTCAATTTTCCAAAAATATTTATCAAATATTTTCTACCCACCTAAATCATGCAGACATGCTCCAAAGATACTAAATAGAATACTAGACATGCATAGTAATTTTTCCATACTGAAATAATACTAAGTCCCAGACCAATGGTACTATTCACAGATCGATAAATCACTAGTACCAACTCTAAAAAAGATAATATGGAAAAATGGATTGTTAGATGACTATTCTCTATTGGTAGCTCTGAATCTCATTAAGAGCTTATAGTCTTTTCTCATCAATAGCATTCAATTGGTTGTGATAATTCTGGACTCATTCTATTTCGAGTAGCTGAGGTTTGCTACATTAGCATTATCAGAAGATGCAGCTAGGTGATTTCCTATCACACTATCTTTGATTTCTTTCCTTACAACAAACTTTAGATCAAATGCTGCAAAGATGGTAGCCCATTTAGCATCATACAGTCCAGAACCAACCTATTTATAAGGAACTTTAAGGGGCTCTAGTCAACAATGACGCAAGTAGTGTAGGAGTAAAGGTAATGCTGAATCTTGATGCAAACCCATGCCAAGGCTAGTGTGATTGCTAGCATTCACTTACTTAGGTAGTAAGCAACATTCTCTTTATGAGAATCTAATGCTTTTTACGCTAGCATAGCTCTGATGGCTTCTTCTGTTACTGATAAATAGAGGAGTGGCTTCCTAGGTCTAGGAGGCTGGAGAATCGGATTGAGCAGATATGCTTTGATCTATTCAAAGGCTTTTTGGCATTGGTCATCCTAAGTTTTTGGGGCATCCTTTCTCAACTTCTTGAAGATCGGCCCACAAGTGTCTGCTAATTATGAGACAAATCGATTGATATACTGGAGGTAGCCTAATAACCCCGTGATATCTTTTTTTTTTTTATCTTAGGAGGCTACATCTCCATGATGGATTTGGACTTTGAAGGGCTAATCTGAATCCCTCTCTTGGATACCATGTAGCCGAGGAAGATACTAGATGGAGCTTCGAAGGGCATTTAGCGGGGTTAAGCTTCAGATTATACTGTTAAAGTCTAGAGAAGAACTGCACGAGGGCAACTAGGTGAGTTGGCTCGTCCTTGGTGTGGACAACCATGTCATCAACATTCACCTCTACATTGTTATGCATTAAGTCATGGAAGATTTTGGTCGCCATCCTCTGGTAAGTGGCACCAGTATTTTTCAAACCAAATGGCATTATTCTATAGCAAAAGGTACCCCATTCTATGATAAATGCAATTTTCGGCTTATCTAGTTGATTGACCGGTATCTGATTATACCCTACATAGAGATTTGTGATTGAAATCACACTAGACCCTGCCATTCTATCAACAAGCAGGTCAATATGTGGTAAGGGAAGTCATCCATAGGACAAGCCTTATTCAGATCATGGTAGTCGATGAAAACTCTAATTTTGCCATCTTTCTTGGGGACTGGCTAGCCAACCATGTTGGATAATCTATAGCCTCGATGAAGTTATTTTCCAATAACTTGGCTGTTTCATTTTTGATTCTGAGAGAGATTTTTGGTTTCTGTCTTTAGAGTTTCTATTTCACTAGCTTGATGTGATCATATGTAGGGATCCTAAGAACGACAATGTTTGGATCTATACTAATCATATCACTGGCTGTCCATGCAAAGCAATCTAAATATTACTTTATGAGCTCTGTCAACTTCTATCAACTGGCTACTTTCAAAGGACAGACATTCAGTACTAACCCATTATCTACCAAAACCATAAGTACTATCTTACCTCTAGCTTAAACTATGATGTAAAGAGCATGGTAGTGATCTCCTCTAGCAAGGATCTCATGATCTAAAAAATAAAGAGCCATTCCTAGAGGATTCTTTGTGATGGAAGCCACCAAAGCTTCTGGAGTAATATTAGCAGTGGTCAGACACTAATTCATGGCTTTGAATAGAGCCTGGCGGTGTACAAAGGAAGATTGAATCAACCCCCATATGGAGACGCGTATTGTCTCCCACTTTGGGTGATAGCATTGTTTTCCTCAAGTACTTCATTTAGGTCTATGACCGAGCATGAGTTGTCTATGATTGGGTGGATCAAGGGGGCCAAGTTAGACTCTAGCTCTTGGTGGATCATATGGATGTTGTTCTGGTGATGAGGGAGTGGATTGGTGTTTATGTTCAGTCTGGGTCGAATAGGGACCATTTGGCTGCTCTCCACCAAGTCTTGAATCTTGTGTCTCTATAGTCACTAGTCTTGTGCCTATGTAACGGACTATTTTTTAGTGTCTTTTTAAGTGTCGGTAATAGTGATTTACCAGTTTGTGAATAGTACCATCAGTCCAGGACATAGTATTATTTTGGCCTAGAAAAATTACTACATGTGTCTAATATTTTATTTAATATTTTTGGAGCATGTTTGCATGATTTGGGTGGGTAGAAAATATTTCATGAATATTTTTTAAGAATTGCGGCAACTAATGAATATTATTTTCTAGTGTAGTATATTAAGGAATAATTGAGGAATTATTTTTGTGGAGTTAATTTAATTAATTAGTGGAGTTAAGTAATATTTGGAAGAGAATTAATTTATGAATATTAGAGCCTTTGGATTAGAATACCTTGACTTGATCTAAGCCATACACTTAATTTTGGTGAATTAGCAACATTAGTTTGTTGACTTGGTCAACAAAGCTTATCTACATTCTACTTCTTCTTCCTCTCCATTCTCTAACGCCAACTCCTCTCCCTCTCCACCATTTTTCTTTCTTCTCCCTCTACTACCAAAAATAACTCAAATTAATCAAATCAAACCATCGAAAGATGATAAAACTTGAAGAATTAACTTAGAGAAGTGGGAATCGATGATAAAATTCAAGTACTCTGGAGAATTACTACAAATCAATTAAGTTGTGAATTTTGGTTTAGTGAATTAATAAGTGAAATTCATAGCTTAGATATGTTAGATTATACACTAAATCATGTTCCACCTCCTTCTTTGATTATTTCCATGATTAGGGTATGTAAGTTTTGATAATTGGAAGAGGTGGGTGAATTTTTCTCCAAAGTAAAAGGGAATGAGAAGGGAATAGATTGATTAAGCTTAATCAAGCTTAATTTGAAGGTTAGTGTAAAAATATTCTCTTTCCCTTTCATATCTTTAAATTTTCAATTTTTAGGTTTTTGAATGAATTTTGGAAATTTTGTATGTTTTGGTTAAATTGATGAATTTTGATGTTAGATGTGTTCTTAGGTGGGACTAGAAGTCATTTTTTGAACCTTTTATAATTTCCATTTGTTTTTGACTTCTTCATGAAAGTTGTAGCTCTATTTCTCATCTTTCTAAAACATCCTCTTATGTTCAATTCCAATACTTGTAGCTCAACTTATGATTTAAATACAAAACTGGTTCTGTTATGGTGTCTCACTTGTATATCCGAATTGATTATCCATTTTGGCCATGAAAATGACAATATAATGTCTTGTATTCTTAACAAAAGTTGTATTTATACTTCTTATCTTTCTTAATCATCCTCTTGTGTCCAATTTGAATACCTATAGCTCAACTTATGATTTTTATACTAAAAATAGTTGTGTTGAATCATGTTTGTATTGTTGGTCTATGTTCTTGGGTTTCTTTCACCCTCTTAGAAAATGATCTGGATTATGGTCCCTTCATGAAATTTGTAGGATTTTATCTTATCTTTCTAATGAATTAAGTGTCACTCAATTTGACGTCCTATAACTTCATTTATACCCTGAGAACACAGCAAAGTTCAAGTTTATGAAAATGCTGGAAATTTATTGATTTAAGTACTTTTAAACTATATTAAGTATATTTATTTTGAATATGTCCGTTTGAATTTATTTTATTAATTATAAAAAAAGAATGTGGTAATTTTCATAAGTTATAAGTTAATTGATTTTGAAATAATAAGTGTTAATTTTAAAATGTTTTTGGTTAAGGAATGGTGAATGAGAAATGAGATTATTTGTGGAAGAATGCATTTATTTTGGGCTCTACTATACATGATTGAAATGTTGTATGATGAGATTTATTGCAATATGTGAGCATGCTCGAGTTATCAGCCCGTATTGTTTGGTGGAGTTATGATCATATGTTAGGGTTATCAGCCCTTATAAATAGGCGATGTGCTTATTATTTGTGGTAGTGCTTGCACAGGCCATGGTGGTGCTTTTATAGGCCACAATTGTGTGATTGGTGAGTGGTGCTTTCATAGGCCATAGTGGCGCTCCCACAGGCCACGATTGTGTGATTGGTGGGTGGTGCTTTCACAAGCCATGATGGCGCTTTCATAGGCCACGATTGAATCTGCTTACATTCATTCGATATTGGTACGAGCCTTAATAAAAATGAATGGGATTTTATTTTGTTATAAAGAAACCAAAAACATATTGGTAATTTTGATATTTTCTTATTTATATTGAGTTTGGTATAAATTTTTAAGGCGTGAATTTCTTTATGGTTTTTCGAAATATTCAGATTTAACTAGCATGTTTTCAGTGCTTAAAATATATTTGATTTGAGATTTATTACTTGGTATTTCTTGGTTATTTTAATTTATAATTAGTAGCACCACTGAGTCTTCCACTCAGTGCATTGATTTTCATCACATGCAGGTTGGGAGCTGTGGGTGCTACTCGAAGACGGGAGAGATACCGTTAGACTAGAAATATTGATTTTGGGTAGGATATATATACTTTTGTGTATTATGACATGTATAATTCTATTTTATATAATGTTAAGGTTGTAAAAATTGAAATTATAATTAATGAGATTGGTGAATTTTTTAAGTTTATTACTTGATTTATTTATGGTGTATGAATTCTAAGAAGTAGTTATGGAAGTGAATGACATCAATATGTTAGAACTTAAGTGAATTAATATGACCATTTAGAAGGTGTTCCGTGATCCTTTCGGAAGTGTATTTGTTTTCACTGTGTGGCAAGTAGATTTTTAAAGGGACCTCTTGCGAAATTTTATTTTTGAAATTTTATTTTTCATAGGATTTTCCCTAAAACCTTTATTGAATATTTTAAATTACTTGCTCCACTAAGAAAATATAATCACTTCTAATACACATTATGGAGTTAAAGAGTAGAATAGGATGGTGCTCTGACTCTGAATGTGGCATCCATCGTCTGGTTCTCCGAGATTAGGCGGTGGGTGTTATAGCATAGTTCCCTAATGGAAAGAGTAAAATGAGTTAAGGTTGTAGTGTTTTTGAACCAAATTCGATAGGGCTCTAGGTTTCAAAGGCTGTATCAACTTATCATCCACAAATTTCTAGAAAATAAATGAAAGGGGAATTCTAAGATCTGTTAAGTTGTATCTGTCTGGTTGAACAATTGGTCTTGGTGAAGGAGAAAGAAGTTGTCTTTGGTAAATCAGATTGGCCACCTCACCACCTTTCTGAGGGATGGGAGGAATTGCATGATAAATGGGTTGTGGCTTCTTATATCTGTAAGAGGAAGCTCAATCCTCTTAAATCTAGCCTATCTAGATCAAGTGTTCTATTTCGGTTGCAATGGGAATGAGAGCTCGAAAGTCTAGTAGGTATTGGGTCCTTAAGTGACTCTTATAAGAAGGGAGCAAGTTCTTGACTATGATGTTAATCTGTTCCTATTTAGAAGGACGGTCAAGCATTTGGGAAGCCTTACCTCTACATCTTGTGAGAAATGAAAAGAAAGATTCTTAGTTCCCCTATTTGGTTATCTCTAGATCCCTCATGGTAATGTCAACCTCCACACTATAGTAGTATTATGGGTTGAAGGCATTATATATATCATCCTAGGTCTTCTTTTGGCACTGTCTAAGCCAGAAGCTCATTATTCACATCGAGAGGAGTGAGGGCACCCACACACATTTTTAGGTAAGTCTTGGGGCATGTGGTGCCGTTGAACTTTTCCATGGCAAGCATTTTGAACTTAGCGGTAGCTTAGCCTCTAGAAAGAGTGGGAGAGAGTCTACATCAATCAAGTCTTCATACTCTTTAGGAATTTCTCGAAGGAGTCCATTTTCTCCATCATTTTTTTAACCTTCGGGGAGGTAGAATCATCCTTTGTCTGGCTTAGGGTGGCAGTAGCATTAGAAGTGGTCCCTCCTTCAAAAATCGACCCTCGTGTAGTCTAATCGCCATTGGGTGGAATGGCATGTTGTTTGTTAGATCCCCCGGTCTAGTTTGGAGGAGTATTGCCATTCTGATAAGTGGTTATCAAGGTCCTCACTTCACCTAGAATAGTCTCTCTTTGGGCAGTAATAGAATTCTGCAGAGAAGCATTCTGCTCTATTAGCATTGTCTGGAAGTGGGTCTCCTGTTCTAGGAGCATGTCTTCCATCAATGCTCTAAAGTCATTAGGTAGAGCCATTATTGTTGTTGTTCTCTAGTAGAAGCAAACAAAAGAGGGGCATTAGAACACATTCATTATGGAAGTTCTCAAGATTATGCTTAGGTAAGAGTTTAAGGCTTTTGGTAATTTAGGATGCTCAGGTCGGGTTTGAGGCTTTTGGATAGGAGGAAGCAATGCACGAGCCAAGATTTGATACCATGACTCAGGCATTACCCCTAATTGGGGAAATGAAGGTGCTTAGATTTGATATAAGGCTTTCTGGTATTTTTAGGTGCTTAGGTCCATTTTAAGGGTTTTGGATAGGAGGAAGCAATGCACGAGCCAAGATTTGATGGCATGATTCAGGCATTGCCCCCAGTTCAGAAAATGAAGGTGCTCAGATCTGATCTAAATGTTTCTTGTATTTTTGAGGTGCTCAAGTGTATTTTGAGGCTTTTGGATAGGAGGAAGTAATGCACGAGTAAAGATTTGATGGCATGACTCGGGCATTGCACCTGGTGTGGAAAATTATGGTGCTTCGATCTTATCTATTTCTTTCTGGTATTTTTGGTGCTCAAGTCTATTTTGAGGCTTTTTGTAGTCTGAGGTGCTCAGGTCTGGTATTAGGCTTTAGTAGTATGGGGTGCTCAAGTAAGATTTGAGTCATTGGTAGTCTAGGGTGCTCAGTCAAGTTTGAGGCTTTTGGTAGTTTGGGGCGCTCAGGTAAGGTTTGAGGCTTTTGGATAAGAGGAAGCAATGCACGAGCCAAGATTTGATGGCATGACTCAAGTATTGGCCCAGTTTGGAAAATGAGGGTGCTTAGGTCTAATATAAAGCTTTATGGTATTTTGAGGTGCTCAGGTCTATTTTAAGGCTTTTTAAGGTGCTCAGATTTGTTTTGAGGCTTTTTGAGGTGCTGAGGTCTGTTTGGGGTCTTTTTGGTATTTTTGGGTGCTCAAGTTTGTTTTGAGGCTTTTTATAGTCTAGTGTGCTTAGGTCTTGTTGAGGCTTTAGTAGTCTGAGGTGCTCAAGCTAGGTTTGAGGCTTTGATAGTCTAGGGTACTTAGGTCAGGTTTAAGGCTTTTGGATAGGAGGAAGCAATGCATGAGCCAAGATTTTATAGAATGGCTCGGGCATTGCCCCCGGTTTGCGAGATGAGGGTGCTTAGGTCTGATCTAAGGCTTTCTAGTATTTTGAGGTGCTTAGGCATGTTTTGAGGCTTTTTGAGGTGCTTAGGTCCATTTTGAGGTTTTTTGGTATTTTTGGGTACTCAAGTCTATTTTGAGGCTTTTTGTAGTTTGAGGTGCTCAGGTCAGGTTTGAGGTGCTCAGGTCAGGTTTGAGGCTCTTGGATAGGAGGAAGCAATGCACGAGCCATGATTTGATGGCATGACTTGGGCATTTCCCCTAGTTCAGGAAATGAAGGTGCTTAGGTCTAATATAAGGCTTTCTAGTGATTTGGTAATGTTTTGGTTAACTGTTGAATGGTGTTTGGGTTACCAATAGATTGTGTTTATGTTTAACTATCGGATGGTGTTTAGGTTTAACCAATGGATGGTGTTTAGGTTTGATCACTAGATTGGTATTTAGATTACCACTGGATTGGTGTTTGATTCTTGGTCCATAACATGTAATGTGTGAATACATGGATGTTATGCCAAAAGGGTTTCAAGATGAAGAGTACATATAATGCTAGGGATTGGATCTAGGGGCATTACATGATATTTATGGATTGGTTTGAGGGTCCCATCCACTAGAGTTGGTATATACCTCATCATTTGACCATGTCGTATCAAACGGAACAATTAGTATGCCTAACCCTTTACCCTACCATAAGTAATGTAGGTGCGCTGGATGAGTAAGCAGCTTTCTTGACCTGGCACTGCTAAAATTACCCCAAAGTGATAACAGCAACTGAGTTTGCTTAATTCTAATGATGGGAAAAAATCCCAAATGATGCATCTGTATGTATGGAAGGTGATTTTCAATTAAACCCAAACTGGAGATCCAAAGCCTACTCGATAGTCCTCTTACTATATTTTTATTTTCAAAAATGTTTAAGGTTCCCAGTGGAGTCGCCAACCTATGAGGCCCCTCTCGAGTGTCATGGGATGTAATAGTCTATTTTTCAGAGTTTTTTATAGTGTCGGTAATAGGGATTTACCGGTCTATGAAGAGTACTATCAGTCTAGGACTTTGTATTATTCTGTCCGAAAAAATTACTATGCATGTCTAATATGTTATTTAATATTTTTGGAGCACGTTTGCAGGATTTAGGTAGGTAGAAAATATTTCATGAATATTTTTGGAGAATTAAGGCCTTTAATGAATAGTATTTTATAGTGTAGTGTATTAAGGAAAAATTGAGGAATTATTTTTATGGAGTTAATTTAATTAATTTGTGGAGTTAAATAATATTTGGAAGAGAATTATTTGAGGAATATTTAGAGCCATTGGAAGAAAATACCTTGACTTGATCCTGGCCCTTCATTTAGCATAAAATGAAGAAGCCAAGTTTGACTTTGCTACTTCAATTTACTACTCATCAACACTTTCTCTTTCTTCTTCATCCTCTTCCATGCCACTTCTTCTTTTTCTTCTTCTTCCTCCATTTTCTCTCATTTCTCTACTTCAAAACCTCACCCAAATCACTTAATTAAGCCTTGGATTAATAATCAAACCTTAAGAATTAAGCAAAAGGAGCTGGAATTTGAAGTCTTTAAGCTTGGAATTTGGAGATACCATTGAAGCAAGTAAGTTGTGAATTTTAGGTTTTGTGAATTACTAAGTAGAATTCAATGGTTAGGCATGTAATAGAAACAATAAATCATGCTCCATCCATTTGTTGTGTTAATTTTTTATTCTAATGTAAACTTTTCCTACTTGAAGAGGTTGGTGAACCCTCTCTCAAAGGAAAGGAAAAAGCCAAAGAGTAGAGCTTTATAAGCTCCTTCAAGCTTTATTAAAAGGTTAGTGCAATATTAATTCTTTTCCCCTTTCATTTTCTTTAAGTTTCAAGTTTTAGATTTTTTAATGATTTTTGTGAAGAATGTGAATTGTGTTGGGGAAAGAGATTTTGGATGTTTTATATTGATTTTCCTTGATTAATAAGTATGGTAGAATGCTTAAAAGGGAAGGAAAACATTTCCTCCCCTTTGAACCAAGAGAGGCCGAACCTCCTCAGGAGGAAGGACCCTTGGTTTTATTTCATGTTTTTGTGTTCTTTGGTTTTTAATGTGATCTTGAAGGGTCTTCTTCATGATTAATGTGATTAATTTGAAGAGGAACACTTTCCTTTTGATCTTTGAAAGAAGAGGTCAAACCTATGAGGATGAAGGACACTTTGTGTTCTTTGATTTTTATGATTAATTTGTATTTAAATGAGCTTTTTATTAAGTAAATTGATGATGGTTAAGACCATTTTCTTGGTTTTCAATGTATAAGAGTTTTACCAAAACTTAAAGAAGGTTTGAGTGTGTTAAAATAGATTTTTTAGTCAATTATTGCAAGTAATGATTTTTTTATGGTTTTAAGTAGTGAATTTGATTTAGGAATTAAGACTATTAATGGAGGAAACCATACCTCCTTTGTTTTCAATAAGGGGTCGAACCACCTTAGAGTGGCAAGGCATGTATTCCCCTTTTAAGCGAGGTTTAAATCTTTTAATGTTATCTTAAATATATGTTTTGAGTATCTAAGCTTGAAACTTCATAAATATGAGAAATGAGAATTTTTGACAAGTTGTAAGTTAAGGAAATTTTAAATCATAAGAACTGAGTTAAGAATGTATATTGCTGTGAACCCCTACCTCCATACGTACTCGCAATGTGGAAATGCGTATGACAAATGGATAGAAATGCACGTGATGTAAGAGAGTCGCCACCTTGTTTAATTATTTAAGGGTAAACTAGGAAAACCCTAAATGACTCCAATTTTAATTAACCTATTTACTAGATT
>CANUEP010011209.1:0-18330 GCA_947857235.1 Jatropha podagrica | reverse complement strand
ATGTTATAATTGAGTGATTAAGGCTTTCTAGC
Organism: Jatropha podagrica; assembly: GCA_947857235.1. Lineage (NCBI taxonomy): Eukaryota > Viridiplantae > Streptophyta > Magnoliopsida > Malpighiales > Euphorbiaceae > Jatropha > Jatropha podagrica. The sequence goes on along the minus strand of CANUEP010011209.1, from coordinate 18,298 downwards.
CACAATTATTTATTAATTGGACCGAAGCCGGACTGTTCGAAATAAAGGCTATTAACCATAGTTATTGATTAACTAGGTCTTTTAAGCCAATATTGTCGGATTTAAGGCTTTTAATACCACGATTATTGATTAACCGGGCATTAGCCTAAATTTACTCACCGAGGCAATGATGATATGGATGCATTTATGCAGTTATAGAATTATTAGGAGTAGAAGAGAAATATGCATGGAGTGCTGAAATTAAATAGGCAGAGTTTCGACTTACATACCTGATTCAATCGTCGACCGCTTCTTAACTCCAGAATCAGCTTCTTGTTAAAGGAATTATTAATTGGTTTATTTTAGGTGACCAAATAACAAACAAGAATGCAGAAACTAAAATGCAGAAAAGCAGTAAAGAAACGCAATGAGCGTAAGGGAGAAAGGGAATGTCCGTCAACACAGACTGTGCCTGAAAACTGAGCCCGGGGCCTCTATTTATAGGCGAAAACGGACTCGAGGGCGGGCGTGACCTCCCTGCTTGGGCGGGCGGCAGCCGCTTTTCCAGGGCCGGCGTGCCCGCCCTGATTGGGCGGGATCGCGCCCTATTTGGGCGCGATCGCGCCCAATTTTGGGCGGGATGACCGCCCGGCCAGGGCGGGTGCGACCGCCCGGCCAGGCGGGCGTGACCGCCCTTCCAGGGCGGGCACGACCGCCTTGCCAGGGCGGGTGCGACGGCCCTTCTGGGCGGGCGCAGCCGCCCTAGCTGGGCGGGTGCGTTCCGCCCTCTCTCACCTTTTCACTTCCGGAGGCTTTTTTGGGAGTTCCGGGCCTCCAAACAATATTCCGTGACCAGTTCTGCGATCCTCGTAATTTTCCGGACGTTTCAAGTACCATATTGGCATATTTTCGATGAACTTCCAAAATGGCCTTTGGTCCGGCCGGGCTATTTGCAGTCTGGGAAAATAGGCTTTTGAGCCTGAAAAAATTGGGTATTCACAGTTACTGCCTTAGCCTTGTGAATCCACGACCTTCCTAGTAGGAGGTTGAAGCAGGCCGGGACATCCACTACCTAGAAGGGAATGGTCATTACTGCAGGCCTGATTATGACCTCTAGGTCGCCCACACCCAATACTTCCTATCTGGTGTTATCATATGCCCTCACTATCTGATTAGAAGGCATAAAGTCTTCGACAGTTAACCCAAGGTGACCCATTATCTACTATAACCATAGGCACTATCTTACCCCTAACTTGGACTGTGAAATAGAAAACATGATTGTGATCCCCTCTAGCAAGGATTTTATGGTCTGAAAAATAGAGAGCTATTGCCAGATGATTTCTTATGATGGAAGCCACCAGAGCTTCTAGGGTGAAGTTGGCAGTTGTCTGACACTAGTTCATCACTTTGACTAACACTTGGCGATGCACAAAAGAAGACTGGATCAATCCCCATATAGAAATGTTTGCTTTGGTCTTATTCAGCTGTTTCAAAACCAAATTCTCAAACTGATGTCTAGAACTTGAACTGGGCTTGTCCTCAGCCAAGGCAGTAGGACTAGGAAAAGCTTTTAAAGGAGGAGATGGATATTGTCTCCCACTCTGGGTGATGGCATTGATTTCCTCAAGCATGTCATTTAGGTCTATGATGCAGCATGAGTTGTCTGTGATTGGGTGAATCAAGGAGGCCAAGTTAGAATCTGGCTCTTGGTGAATCCACTAAGTCTTGGATCTTATGTCTCAAGGTCTTACAGTCATCAGTCTTGTGTCTAGGCCCCTGATGGAAAGAGCAAAAGGAGTTTAGGTTGTAGTGCTTTAGGACTAGATTTGGTAGAGGTATGGGCTCTAGAGGCTATATTAACTTGTCATCTATAGCCTTTTGGAAGATAAATGAGAGAAGAACTCCAAGATTCGTGAAGTTGTGTTTGTCTGGTCGAGCAACTAGCCTTGGAGGAGGAGGAGGAGGAGGAGGTTGTCTCTAGCCGGTCAGATTGGCCACTTCACTGCCTTTTCGAGGGGGAGGAACTGCGTGATAGCTAATATGTGGCTTCTTATATCTGGAGGAAGAAGCTTGATCCTCTTTAATGTGGCCTGACTGGATCAGGTCCTCAATTTTAGTTGCAGTGGCAATGAGAGCTCGAAAGGATTCCTCTCCATCTTGTGAGAAAGGAGGAGAAGGATTCCTGAGCTCCCTATTTGGTAGTCTGCAAATCTCTCCTAGTAATGTTAACCTCCACATTGTAGTGATACTATTGGTTGAAGGCATTACAAATCTCATCCCAAGTCTTCTTCTTAGCATTGTTTAGGGCAACAAACCAACAAAGAGCAGCACTAGTGAGGGATTATTAGAAGAGTTGAGCTAGGAGCTCATTGTTCACACCAGCAGGACTGAGGGAACCCATATACATTTTTAGGCTAGTCTTGGGGCATGTGGTGCCATCAAACTTGTCCATGGCGGGCATCTTGAACTTAGCAGGTAGCCTGGCCTCTAGAAAGAGTAGGAGAGAGTCTACATCAATTAAACTTCGTACTTCTTGATGCTTTTCAAAAGCCTCTCAAAGGAATCCATCTTCTCCATCATCCTTCTAACCTCTGGAGAAGCAGAATCATCCCCTATCTAGCTTGAGGTGGCAGTAGCATTAGAAGTGGCCCCTATCTCAAGAACTGACCCTCAAGCAGTCTAATCGTCGTTGGGTGGAATAGCAGGCAGTTCATTAGATCCCTCGGTCCGGTTAGGAGGAGCATTGCCATTCTGACTAGTAGTTATCAAGGTCCTGACTTCCCCCAGAATGGTTTCTCTTTGGGTAGTTATGGTATTCTTGAGGGAAGCATTCTGTTATGTTAGCATAGTCCAAAAATGGGTCTCTTATTCTCGGAGCATCTCTTCTATCAGTGCTATGAAGTCATTATGTAAAGTCATTATTGTTGTTCTCTAGTAGAAGCAAACAAAGAAGGATATCAGTACATATCCATTGTAGAAGTTCCATATTCAGGTCAGGGTTTGAGGTTTTTGGTAGTATGGTGTGCTCAAGTCTGGTTTAAGGCTTTTGGTGATGGGAGGAAGCAATACATGAGCCAAGATTTGATGGCATGACTCGGGCATTGCCCTAAGTTTGGGAGAAAAAGGTGCTTAGGTCTGATCTAAGGCTTTCTGTAATCTGAGGTGCTCAAGTCTGATTTGAGGTTTTGGTAATTTGAGGTGCTCAGGTTTATTTTGAGGTTTAGTTGAAGTTGGAAGCAATGCACGAGCCAAGATTTGATGGCATGACTTGGGCGTTGCCCCAGTTTGGGGAGTGAAAGTGCTTAGGACTAATCTAAGGCTTTCTTAAGTGCTCAGGTCTGTTTTGAGGCTTTGATAATTTGAGGCGCTCAGGTCAAGTTTGAGGTTTTGATAGTTTGAGGGTTCTTATGTTTGATTTAAGGCTTTGGTGAAGTTGGAAGCAATGCAGAAGCTAAGATTTAATGGCATGACTCAAGCGTTGCCCCTGGTTTGGGAGTGAGGGTGCTTAGGTTTGATCTAAGGCTTTCTGAGGTGCTCAGGTCTAATTTGAGGCTTTGGTAATATGAGGTGCTTAGGTTTATTCTGAGGCTTTTGGTAATAGGTCAAGTGTATGTCCTCGAGAAGGGATTGGTGTATAGGTTACTACTGGTTGGTGTTTGGGAGACCGCTGGTTGGTTTTTAGGTGACCACTATATGGTGTATGGGTTGACCACTGGACTAGTGTTTGGGATACCACTAGTTGGTGTTTGGGATACCACTAGATGGTGTATGGGTTGATCACTGGTTAGTGCTTAGGTGACCACCGGATTGGTGTTTAGGATACCACTTGATTGTTGTTTGGGATACCACTGGTTGGTGTTTTGGGTGACCACTGGATGATGTATAGGTTGACCACTAGATGGTGTATAGGTTACCATTGTTTAATGTAGTCTCTTAGTCCATAATATCTAATGTGTAGGTACATGAATGTTATGCCAAAATGATTTCATAATGTAGGCTACATATAATCCTAGGGATCGGATATAAGGTCATTACATGCTTTTGGTGGATCGATTTGAGGGTCCCATCTACTAGAGTTGGTATATAACTCACCAATTGATCATGTTGTATCCAATAGAATGATTGGTACGCCAAATCCTATATCCTACCATCAAGAATGGAAGTGCGCTGAATGAATGAACAATCTTCCTGACCTAGGACAACTCTAACGAAGATTGTCCCAAAGTGATAATGACAACTCGATTTGCTTAATTCTAATGATGGAAAAAGATCCCAAATGATGCATCTGTATGTATGCAAGGTGATTTTCAACTTTGAACCCAAACTGGAGATTCGAATCCTACTCGGTAATCCTCTTACTACATTTTTTAGTTTGAAAAATATTTAAGGTCCCCAGTGAAGGTTGCCAGCCTGTGAGCCCCTTACTTTATTTTTAATTTTTTGGGGAAAATATAAGGTAAAAATCCTGTAATTAACTCCATTACTGTGTGCCACAATGGATAAAATGCACTAGCCTCAAATCATTGGGTTTGGAGACTAGATTTTTTATTTCATTACGTGGATCAATAGTTTGGATTTTAAGTTGAAAATCAAAAGCATTGTTTTACATGAATGTCAATTTATCGATGCATGGGCATACTTATAATGCATGTCAATATCTGGAATATAGTGCATTAAAAGTAAACAATTGTAATAAAGGTGTGTATTTCAGAGGGGAGCCCGACTCAAGCCTCATTATCGAGGAGTTCTACGTCGTGTGACACCTTTCCCTAAGTTTCGACTTGTTAGTTCAGCTGGAGGCCTGCTACCTAGGTTGAAATCCATAGGTATGCCTTCATACTTTATTCGTATGAGGATCAAGGCACATAAAGTTCTACCATCAATCAGGATAGTAAGGTTTTGAAGGTGAAACTCTTAGAGTGGGTTACTGGTGTGCTGGCTGATTCCAAGCTTTGTTTGAAAACTGGTTTTGAGGTTTTACCGAACAGATAAGGCTTAATTTACCGGATGGACTAGGCTTAAAGCATGCGTAGCACCGGACGGACCGGGCTTTGACAGTCGATAATTTGCCAGATGGACCAAGCTTAATTGACAAAATATGAGTTTGAGAGAATATACCCTTGTACTTGTGATGCGTCCTGATCAGAGCTCCATAATGTGTTGTCGACCAAGGAGGTCGAGTCTTCCTCCAAATAAAAGCTAAGGTAGAACACGAGGACCCATATTATAGTTTTATATAATATTATTAAATGACGAATTATTAATCAATCGCTAGATTTAATTAATAATGAATCACCTAACTAGTAACTTTTACCTAAGGAAGGTCAAAGTGTGAGTGAAACTTGAAATGATTGACTTTTGAGAGCCAAGTCGAGCGTTAAACTCAACTATGGAAGATTAGTAAAGTTAGACTTTGTGGTCGTAGAATTGCAATAGGATTGATGCTTGAAAAGCGCTCGATCAAGCAACAAGAGGTGCTTGGATGAGGGGGGGGAGTGTGCTTTTTATAGGCTAGGGGGATGGCTAAGTCGGCCTGTTTGGCGCCGGCCACCCAAAAAACGGCGCTGGAGATCTGCGTTTCGGCGCTAGTGGAGGGTCCCGGCGGCAACTTGATCGACGTCGCCGCAAAGGTGGACGACACCGATCCTAGTTAATTACCAAGATGCCCTTCGCTTTTGATTTCTGGATTTCTGGGCTTCCAAGAGTCTGTTCGAGGCCTAAACAATGTCCGTTCGAGCCGATTCTCACGTCGTTGGAACCGCAGTAGAATTTTCTAAAACCCGGTGCTGAAATCACGGTCAACAACTCCCTCTATCCAAAAAATAGTTCACTTTTTATTTTCACACAGATTAAAAAATAGCAATTATTATGGTTAAAGGACAATTTTGTTCAATATAACTTTCTTATTATGATCATTTCAAATAACACATGAGCAATTATTACATTGGAATAATAAGTAAGAACTAATGCTAGTTATTGAAAAAAAGAAAATTTAATAAGAGTATAGTAGACTATTTAAGAATTAACTATAATACAAAAAATGAAAGTGGACTATATTTTGTAACAAACCAAAAAGGAAAATGAATTATTTTTTTAAATCGGAGGAAGTGTTATTTTTCATTACAGCTGTTTATAGATATTGATTTAGGATTGAGGGTAAGAGATCAAAAATTGAGTGATGACTTGATTTTTTTAAAAAAACTTATAAAGATTTTAAAAATCTGCATTTATAAATTGGGGACTGAAGATTAAGTTTAGAAATTGGATTGAATTTTATTTTGAAACCAATTCATTATATGTAAAATAAAATAAAATTAAGTACATAAAAATAGTATTACAAGTAACTTATATGATAAAGTCCAATACAAATTAAGCAATTATTTTTATTTTAATCTAAATAAAAACCTATATTTTAATATATATATATATATATATATATATATATATATATATATATATATAATTAAAAGAGTATAAATATATAATGTGCATAGTCAATGTGAAAGGCACATTATAAAAAGACTAGTATATATAAACAGCCAAGACTAGTGTACATCATTAAAGAATTTTTTATCTATAATTTTGATTTTAAGTTTGTAAAAATAGGTTTATTGTCTAATGAAAAATATGTGTATATCGTATAAATTAGTTATACGAAATCTTTTACATGGATTAGTAAGTTTATTTTTGCAAATATGATGAATTAAGTTCTACAATTACTATTAATATTAAATATGTTGTTTCTCCCTTATAGAAAAAGAGTGGTAAAATAATATATATATATATATATAAAATTTAATTTTTTTTATTTTTATCACGAGGTGTCCAGGCTATATACGTTTAATGGTCCACATATTGATTAATCTTCATTGGTCCACATATTGATTAATCTTCATTTGCATGAGCCAAGTAAAAGTGCTGGCCAGAAGAAATTTGCGCTAGAGGAATTTTGAACCTATAACCTTTGCTCATAAAACTCGTCTATATAGGTGCTCACAGGCCACTTAAGCTACCCTATTGGATAAAAGTGATTATGGAATAAAGATAAAGATAAAACTTATAATTTATTAAATTTTTAAATACTGTCAATAAACAGAAATCGGAATTATGATATGTTTTATTTATATAAAAAATAATAGCCCTAGCCGGTTCATCATGTTGGCAAGAACCCCAACCCTTGACAAAGCTGTAAGTCATGTTTCTTTCTGTATGAAATTTCTTCGTATATTAAAATAATTCGATAAAAATATTTAGCACAAACAAGAGTGTTAGGTGAAACATTTTTGGGGAATTAAATTCAATATTTTTGAAAGACTGGCCGTCCGATTACGAATCCACTTAGATCATAAGTCCAACTGGGTCCCAGAGGTGTCGGTGGAAGACAAAACTGGGGGTTGGGCCCTTAAACCAAGTTGAAAACAGTTGGGCTTAGCCTTAATTGCTAGGAATGTGGGTCACCACTTAGTTGGTTTTAGCATTTAATTCTCCGTCAATCCACCGACATCTCACATTCTATATAATAAACAAATTACAGCATCACGGCCGCCACCTACGATCCACAAGAATCCAGTGTTTTAAAGTCAATTGATACGATTACAATTTTGTCATCACATTGTCACTTCCACATATGTAATGACCAAAGTTGCAATCCTGAAAATAAGTCTTTTCTTTTCCATTAATCCAGTCTTCGCTGAAATTAATTATTTTAATAATTTTCTAAATATATTTTAACTGTTTAAGTATATTTAAGCTAAATTCAAAAAGTTGTAAAAATTTATTTTTATAAAATTATTATGTTGACCTCCAAAATTTAATTTAATCAGTTATTATTAAACATTATAAAAAATAACGGTTATCATTAACTTTGTATAGCATCTTATGGGTTACAAGTTACATCTATATGAGAAAGGAACAATCACAGTTACATGATGGTTATTACAATTATGCAAAAAAAAAAAAAAATAGAATAGAAAAATTATACTCGCATACAATTATTAAAGACATGGTAGGAGACTTTATAATTGTTTTTATGGTTCAAGGTGTTGCTTAAACTGATAGCCCAGCTAAAAATGCCACTCCAGTTGAAGGCAACCATGATGATCCATAAATAAATTCTGCTACGGTGAACTTACTTGCTTCAACAGTTGATGTGATGACCCGATAACCAGGCCATTTCACTCGTTGCCCAACTGCCCCGCCCGGCCCGTCGTTCATGTACTCACCATAGTATAATGTATCAAGTGCAAATGTTGCATTCCATTCTAGCCACCCTCTTGGATGAATGTGATCACCCATGTACGATAACATGTAGACAACTCTAGAGTATAATTTCCACGGACGGCCAAGATATGTCGGGAAGCTACCTTTGGATGCTTCAAGATCCCACATGGCGAGGATCCGACAGGCGTGGATGGATATGCCAGTATTTTGATTAGGATCTTTGCGATTTTGGGCAGTGATAGTGTTTTTCTGGAAAGCCATGGGTTTTCTTGCATAAATGCTGCAGTTTTGAAAGACTACAGCTGCATTGCCAAATATAAAGTCTACGGTGCCATAAACATCACATTCTCGAAAGAATTGGCGATTTGAATGCACATAGAGAGTGTCTTGGTACCCAATAATGTTGCATCGATACACAACCGCATGATCTGCACCAATTCTGAGAGCAACCGCTTGATGCTTAGATGGACCAGCCCAATTCTCAAATGTCATATCACGAGCAATAAATCCAGCTCCAGTTGCAGCTATAGATACCAACTTCACAGTAAGAACAACAATTGATTGACTTGATTTAACAATTACAATTATACTATTTATTATGCTTAAATTTCCATTAATGGATACATATTTCAGTTGTGACATGTAAAAACATCTTAAAATTGTAAAATTGCATAATTAAAACCCAAATTTAATTATAATGATTGTATTTAATACACTAAATTCTTTAATAAAGAATCAAGTAGTATAATGAAGATTATATAATTAAATTTTAAAAATTAGAGATTATTTAAATTCTCAATTTCAATTGAAATTCTAAATAGAGAAGTTCTACTCAATATATCAAAAAATTTTCACTATCAATTTATAAGAAGTTCAAAACTCAATAACATAACAATGTTGCACATCATGGCATAGTCTAATGGTAAATGTATTAAGACTTACCAATAGATCTAAGTTAAATCCCTTTTTCTGATGCTATATATATATATACTATTAAATAACAGTATATTAAGAAAACAAAGAAAGAGAGAATTAATGCAATGAATGATACGATGAGAAAGCAAATGCGATTAATGCCAAGAGTACAGCTATTTGTCATGTGAAGGGCATGGACCCACACCACAGCTCCCTCCAATAATTGTATTTATCCTTTTAGCCATCAATTGAACTTAGAACTCCATTACCCAATAATATTTAAAAGGGGACTTTATAGTCTATTTGACAATGAGTGCATTATTTGCAGTCTTATAATTTACGCATAGAATACGAACATTTTAGTTCCTCTTGAAGAGCATAATTTCTGTCTCCTCATCTCATGTCATGTCCACATTCACTTAATTAATTAGATTTAATATTTTTAATAATCTCATAATTATAGAAAAATATTTATTATGTTTTTAATTCCTGGATTAATTGACTGACTATGTACATAATTATTATATATTCTCTCTTCTTAATTAAAGAAACAATAAAAAAGTAAAATAAATAATAAAAAAAACTTAGCTAACAAGGCATCTACTGTTTAATCTAAATCCTTATTTTATGTACTGTACAATTAATACATGTGAAGGTGAGATGAATTTATTATATTTATAGATGCATCACATCACATGCATGCTTTGAATTTAAATAAATAAATAAATATATATATATATACACATATATATACATCATTGCGTAAAAGTCATTCCATTGGATGTTTACTATGTAAATTTATTCGGCAATTATACAAATTAGCACCTAAATTTTTGTATTAATTCATTAAACCTCTCAATTTATAAAATTATAACTTTTAAAAATTGCATATATTGAATAGTTTATAAAACTAAAAGAATAATGTTTTGTTTAACATATGTGATTTTATAAATTGAAAATGTGTAATAAATATAATTTTATAGACTAAAATATTTATAATTCAATTTAATATTGTAATAAAAATGTTGTTTGCTTGGGTGAATTATATTAAAAAATTCCTTAATGAATAAGAAATTTGGTAAAAATAGATAAAAATTAAAAGGAATCCCATGACATGGGATGGCATGTCTGAGTACGTGTTAAATAATAATTAAAATAAAAGGAAAAAAGAAAAACAAGAAACAAGTAGTAGGGCAAGCCACGTGCAAGTCCAGCCATAGAAGTTTCATGCAAGATCATGATATGCGCCACACAATATTAAAGTTGAAAACGATAAGAAAGTGACTGAAGACAAGGGTAAAAGAGAATTTTTACCGAAGGTTGCAGTGTGGAATGTTGTCATGTTATCGAAAATGCTTTTTCCACCCGAAATTACTGTTTTGCCCTTTCCATCTCCAATGAACATCAAATTTCTCTTTTTCCTTCCCACTTTCAAGATTTTCTCTTCGTACCTGCAAATTACACAAATTACTCAATTTCATCCTATATATATACATTATAATTTTTGTGTAATATTATAAAAGGCAGTTTTAACGATTCAATTTGATTTGATTTTCGAAAAATATTAAAGAATATTTTTATGTATTAACTCCTACTAAACAATCAATCATATGCACACAATATGCTATTAGATAATATTACATTTAAAATTAAAACATCCAATTATTAATTAATCAATTAAATCTCTAAATTGATTTACCAATCCATCACATTAAAAATATTAATTAAGATAATTATACTAATAGCATATTCCTTCCCTCCAAATAAACAGAAGGAAAAAAAAGGTGATTAAGCATTTTCTAAAATAATTATTTAAAACCTAATTTTTAAATTAAATAATTATAAATTACTATCCAATTCCATTAAAAAAAAATACTACCCAACTCTTTTGGCTATCTCAGATCTCACGTGAATAGTATCTAATCAGATCATTGCATTTTTCCATGATTAATGTAATGAAGTCAATTAAAGCAATTGAAAGTGTGTTCTGAAGGGTACCCAAAAATTTTTCCCACTTGTATTGAGGGGTATTTACGTCAATTCACTGAAAAAGTTAATGAAAAAGTGATAACTTTTCAATATCTTTTCGCTTATTCAGCTTTACCTTCCTGCCCTTACGTAGATTATAGTTCGCCGATTACTGTACTCCGGAGCCTTCTTTATCGCCTCCGTTATCGTCTTGTACGTACCGTTCCCATCATGCGAAACGATTATATCGGCTTGTATCGCCGACACCGGCATGTCCAACAATCTCCTTTCTCTTCTTCCCAACCAACTCGGCAATTCATCGGCATTATCCACCGAGATTTCGGTATCCATCAATCTACGTCGGTTCTGTATCGGCACACCCGAGAAATCGTCGTCGTCACTCGCGGAAAAAATCGCCAAGCAGTTACTTACTAACTCGGACAAGTCTTTCAATTTAACGGTCATCTGATCTTTGACGGCACCGTTCAAGTCTGCGAATCCCTCAGTACACGTGTCCTGATTAGTCAACGCGGCACTGAGCCAAGTCACCACGTCTTCAGTTGATCCAACGACCGACTGTATCTGTCCAGCGTTCCCGTCCATCGGCGGAGCTACGGTGGAGAGAGAACGAGAAAGCGCGTCTACAGAATCGTCAAGAAGCTCTAGGCAGTCCTCATACGCTGACCTTACACGTGTATCCATCTGGAGATAAGAGATCGCCGATGAGAGGTATAGAGCTTTGCTAAAGTGCTGCAAAGTCATATTAAAGGAAATGTGGACGAGGTCTTCTTCTGAGGCAGTCGTAGAACCAGGGAAGTCAAGTAACGAGTTAACACAGAGAGTCGGGAACCGAGTTTTCCTACAAGCTTTAGATATTGCCTTGGTCGGTTTCCGGTCCAAAACCGGGCCTGGTTGGCCGGAAGCACGCGTTCGTAGTCCGATTAGTAGCGTGGCTGAGACAGCGGAGGCGATGATTAAGGCAAGAGAGAGGAGGGAAAGAAGAATAATCTTCTTTTTCCGACGAGAGGGTTGAGAAGTGGCGTATTCCGGTTGGTCGATAGGGCGAGAGGAGCCACCAGGCTCCGCCGGTCCGAGCCTCCCATACTGCGGTGTTTTCATTTCTAGTGACAGAATGTGGAATTTTTATAAAGAAATTGAAGTTTGTATGTATTCATAAATAAAAGAAGATTGAAGCAAGTGTACAAGAGCTGGTTTTATATAAATACAATGGATGTGTGGGGTTAGGGCGAGGGAGAGAGAGTAATAGAGGTAGGTGTGTAGTCCATGTCGAGAGAGAGGCAAAATAGCTGGCCTCGACTACCTGTACTGCCTATTGGTTGTGGGCGAGTGAGAGTGTGAGTACGTTTATTTTGTGTTGTGGTTGTTTTTCTCTTCCTTTTGGTTTTCTTTTTTCTTTCATCTATCTTTTTTATTTTATATTAATGTACATATTAGGAAAAAAACAATTTTATCTCTGTAAAATAAGTGAATTAACACTTCCATTGGTACGGTCAAAGGAGAGATGTGAAATTATAACTAATACGTAGAAGCCACCTGGATCCATCCAAAAACGGAAGGATATAAACAGCTTTAAACGGTAAAATTCCAAGAACGCCAGTGCACAATAATGTGGAAACATCGGCCGTTGAATTCATTGGCGAGTTCAATCCGATTGTGAGTGAACTCTTATAGTTATTTTCAAAGATTCTCCGGCGATAGTAATATACATCAAAGCCGAATTCTCAGCTCAGGAACTCGGCTTCTAGTTTGGCGCCGATGATCGTATTGACAATCACGGGTACGCGTTGCAGGTGGTTTGAAACCAGTGTTTCAAACAGTGGACGAAAAGAAGATGTGTGAGTGAACGCAACACTCGCATATTTTATAGGGATAAGATCATATTTGTTCCTGTATATTATTTATGTACGCTTTAAATTAGAGGCATAAAGTGAGAGCATATGCTTTTTTTTATATGCTTCTTTCTTCTTTCTCTTCTTGGCTTTGATTGGTTGAGATCCTTCCACAATTTTCCAAAGAAAAATGTTCAATTTCTTAATAAAAGAACCTTCTGATAGTGGAATCGATTTATGCATAACAAAAAGGGCTTTAACTTTCGTAGAAAGGGATGAAATTCAAATAAAACTTCGTTCTTTCCATTAAATTTCATGGGTTTTTTCCCATTTAAGTGACACTTTAAAAAATGAAAATAATATTAATTATTTTATTTTAATTTTACTCTTATTTAAATATTTTTCAATTAAATAAACTTTTATTTTTTATTAGAATTGAGGTGATTCATTCATTTTTTTTAATTATTGTGAAAAGTAAAAAATTATCAAACTTAACAAAATGGATCAAGGGTTAAAATTTTGGAAAAATTATAGTGCAATCGTACGATTTGCAAAATTATAGTCCATTCATGTGATTTTAGAAATATCCAATTTTTCCTATGTTTTACTTTTATTACACTATTATATTCTTTTGTTCAAATTTTTTCTCTGTTAAATCAATAAGAGAAACATACGTAAAAAAATATATTAAAATTTCATTATGAAAAAATTACAGTATGATTCATGTAATTTGAAGAATATAACTAGTTATCTCTATGTTTTTTTAAATAATTTGAGAAATATAACTAGTGTGTCCCTATACTTTTAAAAATATACCAAAGGTAAAAAGAGATAAAATGAGTATTTTTATCATTTCATAAAGCACTTAATAGGAAAAAAATAAAAATTAGATGAAAAAAAAGACCTAATAATATAATTGAAGAAAAAAATAAAAACAATTAGTTTATTTTTAAAAGAATAAAGAAAAATTAATTGTATTTTTCAAATCACGTGACTATATTATAACTAGTCATTGTTCTATGCTTGGCGTGCGGATAGATATAAATAAGTAATCTAATCCTGAAATAGAAAAGATAAAATAAAAAGTTCAAATAAGATACATATGCGGATAATATAGAAACATATAATATTTTTAAATAAATATTAATTTTTAATATAGATATAACATTTCACTTTTTATAAAAATATTTTAGAGCATTAAAATATAAATTTATATTCATTATGGGAGTTAGTTTTTGAATTAATTTTATGTGCTTTAAATTAGATATTTTCAGAAATTAATTTTAGATTTTCTATTTTCTAATATATAAATATATACATAAAAGTTAAAATTCTAAAGTAATAATCATTTAAATATAATTATTTTAACTATAACAACTAAATAAAATAAAAAAAATTTAAAATTATTTATTTATCCAAAGATCTTTTACTCAAAGATTAGAATCTTCATCCATGAAGTGTGGATAATACATTGAATGCTCCATTTTTTTTCATGATATTTAGTGCATCAAAATTTTCTTCAAACCATGAATGCCAGTTTGAAAGATAAAATTCAAAGGTAATGTGCAACCATAGAAAACAAAAACCTAAAAAGAAAAAGATTACCAACATTCTTCTAAAACATGCCACCTCTAATAAATATTGCTGCAAAGATTATTTTGTGATTTTTGTTGAACAAGCTTCATAGCTGGATCATATAGAAGTTAGAGATTTATTTAGATTAGATTTAGTTGATTAAATTAGATAAGGTTAGTTTTCAAAAATTATCAAATATCATTATTAAATATTAAATTGAAAAATATTAAATTGACGAATCAAAATATAAAAAAAAATTAAAATCTTTTACAAAATTAGAATCTAAATATATTATTTTGTAATTGAACAACTTTACATAAAATAACCACCGTTTATAAAATACCTTAAAACATTAACAAGTAGAATTACAGTTTTGTAAATAATCAATTTTTACAAAAAAAAAAAAAAGGAATTACCTTTTACAAATTGTTAGAAAATACTACAAAATAATGGCAATTAGAACTAATTAGACAATTTTATAAAGTATTTGAATATATTACAAAATATCCACAACTAGCTAGATCTATTATTTTACAAAGGAATAAATATTAATTTGGTTTCAGAACTTGTTTAGTATGATAAAAAATGTCATATTTGACATTTTGGTCAATTTGGTCTTTAAACTTTTATAAAATAATTAAAGAGATTTGATTTCAATTTTAGGCCAATTTAACATTGAAATTCTTTTGATTTTTATAAATTTAATAATTAATTTAATTTAATATAATTAACTTTTTCTCTCTTTTTGTCTTACAATAAGAACACTTATATTAAAATTTTCGAACACTTATGAATATAAATTTAAAATTAATAAAAATATCATTTATTGTAATATAATAATTTATGAACATGCATTATAACTTTAATTTATTCGATCTAAAGAATGTATAATCTAGTAATAAAAATTGATTTTAAAATATTCAAATAATACATATTTATAAACTCAAAACCATCAATTAATCTAAAGACAAATATAATATATTTCATACATCATTTTTTTTATATTTTATAATTAATTAATTTTTTAATAAATTAAATAGCTCGATGTCAATTACAGTTTTAGTAGATGTCTATATAATGGTTTTCACATCGTAAATACAATGAAGAATTAAAAATTAAATTCACTCAAAATATGAAATATGACTTTTTAATCATTTTAAATAAATTTATGAGTTAAATTGATTTAAAAAGTAAAATCGAATCTATTTATTTATTTTATATAAATTTAATGGCTAAATTAATCACATTTTTTAATTCTGCTAAACAATTTGAGAGAACAAATTGCCTTTATTTATTTTGCAAGCTACCAACTTTTATAAAAAAAAAACTATTTCTTACAATATAATATTGAAAATTGAAGCTATTGTAGGATAAGTTTATAAAAAACAACCACTTTCAAGTATTAGAAAGTATTAAAAATATTAATTAGCAGACATTATTTTGTAAACTGACAACGTTATAAGAAAAATCACTTTTTAAATGTGGTTAGGAAATTTTATAAAATAGTTACAATTAAGCTATTATTTTCTAATCCAACAACTTTATAGAAATCAACTACTTTTTGCAAATTATTGGAAATTATTTTAAAATATTGATAGTTGGAACTATTACTTTATAGGTATAATAATTTTACAAAAACTAATCATATTTTATAAAATACTCTTTCCATCTATTTTGTTCATATAATTTGAAAAAACAGGCATATTAAAAATTTTATAAAGAAAAATTATTTTGATCTTTTTTACTCTTAATTTTTTAAGATATTAATAAAAATATTTTATTTAATGAATAATCAGAAAGATTATTATGAGAAAAATAATTATTTACTTAATAGTAAACATTGATCTTTCATGGAATACTACAAAATATAAAAAAAAAAACATGGATCATTTTTCAAAAACTCTTTTACAAAAAATAATTATCTTTTGTGGAATATTTACGAAATATTATCTAACAAATAAATAAAGTATATTACATGTATTTAATAGCCTAATCTGACTGTCGGAATTCTTTTTTTATGGAGCTTGGGGTTTGAATGGAACACATTTATAAATCAGAGGACAACTAGCTTATCTCCAGTTAGAACCAAGCCAATTTATTGCTTAATTATAACATATATAATTGGTGAATATTGTACTAGCTAAACGTATGTATTACGTAATGTGAATTATAAGATAGTGAGGAACTGATAGTTGTTGGAAATGTGGGGACCTGTACACTGGTGTCTCTTTGGCTTTATTTATATCCGCATAATCTAAAAGATTAATGCTATTCTTTCTGGATAACCTAAATTTGGATTTCTATTAGGAAAATGACCCAAAACCCGTACTTTATTTGACATCACTTATACTTTATTTATTAATTTATTAATATAATTCCGTTAAGCTATCTATTTTCTCGTAATAATAATAATATGTGTAAGCCACCTTTACAGTATGCTTTTTTATAGTTTAGTGTATGGTCAACATAGAGTAGTCTATTGGTGTTTTTTTGTTAAATTACTTTATCCGGATCCTATTATTAGGAATAATTTGATTCGGTAGATTTAATCACAGTTAATACTTCTTTTTTTTCTTCTTGCAAGCGTATTTAGTAGAGGTCGTATCCAAGAATTCTTATATATTCAACCGTTGTTGACAACTCATTGGTATTTTAGAGATGGTAATTTTATTAATTATGTAATCACTATCATAAATCCATAATAAACAAGTTGAATACCCAATATAAAATCATGCCTTAGGTCAGTCAAATTAACGGTCAAACAAATCTGGCCTCCAAGCCAGTGAACCGAAATAATCTTAATCTGTAGAAAATTTAGAGAGAAATTGTAGAAGAAAATATTCTTGTTTTTCACACTTTCATACGTACAGGTACATAGGTATTTATATACTTTCTAATCTAATAAAGTGATAAAGATAAATCTATTTAATCTTATCTCTAACTCTAACAAAGTGATAAAGATAAATCTATTATAATGATAATTATCATCTAAAAATAAACTAATTGTAATATTATAACATGTTAAAATTGTTCTGGCTAACACTCCCCCTCAATTTTAGTATGGATATCGAACAGGTACAACCTTCTACATGCAAAATGATGACTTCTTCCATTAATTGCTTTGGTTAACACGTCTCCAAGTTGATCTTCTGACTTAATGAATACCAATTGGACCAATCTTTGATCAATCTTCTCTCTAATAAAGTGTCTATCAATTTCTATATGCTTTGTTCTATCGTGTTGAACTAGATTTTTTGCAATTTGGATTGTAACTCGATTATCACACATTAAATCCATCGGTTTGGTTGAATTGAACCCTAAATCTTTCATGATTTCTTTTGTCCAAATCAGTTCACACAGTCCTTGGGCTAGTGACCTGAATTCTGCTTTTGCACTTGATCTTGCAATAACTTTTTGTTTCTTACTTTTCCAAGATACTAAGTTTCCACCAACCATAATAAGATACCCTGAGGTAGAATGCCTAGTATCTCTGTCTCCTGCCCAATCTGCATCAGTAAAACATGTAATATACAAGTTTCCATTGTCTTTAAATAAAATCCCCTTTGCTTGAGATCCTTTCAAATACCTTAAAATTCGAAACACAGCCTCCATATGCTTTTCAAGTGGTTCATGCATATATTGGCTTACCTTACTAACTGCAAAAGTAATGTCAGGCCTAGTATGTGTTAAGTAAATCAATCTCCCTACTAGCCTTTGATATCGCCCCACATCATCATATCTCTCATTCGATCCACTTTCAAAATGGCTACTTACTTCCATTAGTGTTTCGG
>CANUEP010011131.1:0-19060 GCA_947857235.1 Jatropha podagrica | reverse complement strand
TTGGTCCCTACTGAGGCAGATCGGTGTAAGCGGTTTCGGAAGGGGTTACTGGATGAGTATAGGATGCACTTGACATCCCAGCCCCACACTACATTAGCTGGTTTGGTGAAGGCTGCTACAGAACTTGAGCTTATTCGGAATGAGAGACAGGCCAGAGGTCAGAGGATCCAGCAGAGCAATCAGTATAAGAGATTTCAGAGTGCTACGGCTGGACAGACTTTAGGGATCCATTCTAGTAGCAAGAGATTTAGAGGCGGACCACAGATGGGGGCCAGACCGGGCCAGACAGTTGGTCGGGGTATAGTTCCGAGATCAGCTCCTCCAGTTTCATATGTTGCTAGTGGTGGAGGTGCTGCATGGTCAGGTCTACCAATTTGCAGTCAGTGTGTTAGGAGACATATTGTGCTGCATGGGGCCCATAAGTGCATCTCAGGTTTGCCAAGGATGCACCCCAGTATCCTATGGCACTCCGTGCATCACCAAGAATAATTTTATAAAAATCAAGTCGGTTTGCTGGTATGACCCATAGTGGCCCTAGTGGGACCCACTTATAGGGCCCATTAGTGATCCTTAGGAGGCCCATCATTGGTGATGACATTTCTCGTGGTAGAATAAGTTCAAAGCATCGTATTGATTCTATTCGTGAACTAATGATCCTAGGGTAAGAAATCGGATCCATTAGATCATTTTCATATTTTCGGGGTTCGAGCCGAAATAGGTTCAGAAAATGAGTCCTAGGTGCACACATATCATATGAACCAATTCTGTGAAAAATAAAAAATCGAGTAGTTTGTGGGGCCCACATGCCACATGAGCAGTGAATAGTGTCAGAACACTCATTTGCCAATAAATTCATCTCTAACTCTAGGGTTAAGGGTTGGTATATTTTTGGGTTGATCAATTGTGAATTAAGAGAAAACTAAGAACAAAAACATTAAAACAACAAATCAAATCAAAAACACAATTTCTTCACTAAAATCTTAGGATTTTTCTTAGTTTGTGAGTTTAGAAGTATGATCATTGCAAAGTCAGTGTGTATTAGGATTAAAAACACTTTCAAAAGCAAATCCAGTACACAAGCTCAGATCATCTTCCAAGATCAAGTGTTTTTGAGGTGTTTTTCATCAAACTTCAATTTTACAACAATTTGTTGCGTTTCTGGGTGCGAAGGCATAAGCCTTACACTTAAGGCACTAGCCTTAAGTTAAGGGCGCACGCCTTCAAGCTTAAGGCGCCTAGAAATTCCCAAAAATGCTAGATTATTGTCAACCCCTCTTCCCTTTGATATTCTGGTGATTATAGGCTTCATTTACCTTGGAAGGGGGCATGAGCCACTTCCCGTGGTGTTAGTCTATAAGTTCCAAAAGAAAAGCTACATAAAAAACATCAAATCATGCCTAGATTCTGAAATCGAAGTGGGTTAAGGCCTAAGGGTCAAAAAATCATATTTGATTCGTATGAGTACGTTAATGATTTTAATGTTATTTCTTGCAATGATTTGTGAATTTTGTTCATCTAACATGATGAACATTATGATCATGAAGAAGAAACATGTCAATAACAATTGGCAAGACATGGAACCTCATAAGACATTTACTAGAAGGGCTAAGTCCAAGTCAATCATCCCAATAAGATTATAAAAAGGCTTTGAGTTTTTTGAGGATATACATGGTTGGTCTAAGCTTAACAAGGATGGCGCCTGCAAGGGTAATTTGGGTCATAGTGGGTACGTCTTGTTGTGCGGAACTAGTAGGGTAGATGGTCGTCTAGGTTTGTTATGTTATTGGGTGTGTGCTCCTCAATGGTGGCTGAACTTCAGGCTTTACTCAATGGCCTCCCTTTGGCCTAGCATTTTGGTGTTCTGCAACTGGTTGTGGAATTGGACTCACATAGTTGTGCGGATCTCATCAGTTCTGGTGCTTATACTAATATTCATCTCGATAGTTTATTGGAGCATATTCATGGTTTCCTATATCGTTCTTGGCATATTCAGATTCAGCATTGTTATCATGATGGGAATCATGTGGCAAATTGTCTTGCATATATGGTTGTGCATTGCCCTCATGGTATACAAACTCTCCTGCAGGCCCTTGTTCAAGTGAAGGACTTGAATTCCTAGGACACACAACGTGTGGCTTGGCCACGTTTTGTTAAAGCCTGGACTTTTTTCCTTAGGGTATCTCCTCTCCTCTACATCCAAAAGAAAAGAGGTAATAAAATAAAAGACAATTTGTAATATCATTATTTGTGTTTATAATTTTTTTTAAAAAAATAATATATAGAGTTAATTATTTTTCTTAATAAATTTTATTTTTTATTGATTTTAAAATGTAAATTATCATAATTTAGGCTTATAATTTTCTTTTGTTTAATTAATTTTTCTACTTTTGTAATATATTGTATGTAAAAGAAATTAAATCACGTATATGTAAAATGAGTACATGTGAAACTGTTGACTATGATTTCAACACCAGACTTTAGGAGATCCCGCTATAGTTCCAACGGCATGAGAGTCAACTCGATCAAACATCGTTTGGGCCTCGAAAGCTCGAAAACCCAGAAACCAAAGGGGAGTGGCATTCTGGTAATCAGCCAGGATCAGCACCAACTAGCCTAGTGGTAGCACCGATCAGCCCAGCGTCAGCACTGATCAGGCTGGCTCAACCACCCCCTTTACCTATAAAAGGCACACTCCCCCTCTTTTCAAACCACCTCTTGTTACTTGATCGAGCGCTTCTCAAGCATCAATAATTCTCATCCTCATTTTTATGGTTCTACGATCACAAAGTCTAAATTTGCTCATCTTCCGTAGTTGAGTTTAAAGCCCAACTTGGCTCTCAAAAGTTGATCTTTCGACTTTTGAATCACACTTTGACCTTCCTTAGGCCAAAGCTACTAGTTAGGTGATTCATTATTAATTAAATCTCGCGATTAATTAATGGTTCATCACTTAAAAATATTATAAGACCATAATACGGGTCCTTGCACCGTACCTTAGCTTATATTTGGAGAAAGACACGACCTCTTTGGTCGACAACTCACTGTGGAGCTTCGATCCGATCGCGTCACAAGCACGAGAGTATAATCACTCAAACTCAGACCTTTGTCAATTCAAAAGCCTAGCCCATCTGGCACCTTATCAAACCACCAAAGCTCAATCCATCCGGCACTATGCATGCTTTAAGCCCAGTCCATCTGGCAAACTAAGTCCAGTCTGTTAGGCAAAATTGCAAAACTTATTTTCAGACTAAAGCTCGATCTAGTCGGCACACTAGTAAGCCCACTCTAAGAGTGGCACCCTCAAAACCCTACCATCCTAATCGATGGTAGAACATCCTACACCCTGATCCTCATATAAATGAGATACGAAGGCATACCTACGGATTTCAGCCTAGGTAGCAAGCCCTCGATCGAACTGACTGATCAAGACTTAGGGAAATGTGTTGCACTATCTAGAATCCTCAATAACGTGGCTAGATTTAGGCTCCCCTTCGAGTTACACACCTTTATTACATTTGCTTACTTCTAATGCATTATATTCCAGATATTGCCATGCATTATAAGTATGTTGATGCATCGATAAACTGATATTCATGTAAAACAACGCTTTTGACTTTCAATTAGAGCCAAACTTTTATCCATATGCAATGAAGTTGAAAATCGAGTCCCCAAATTCAATGATTCGAGGCTAGTGCATTTTATCTATTGTGGCATGCTAAAAGGAGTTAATCACGGGTTTTTACCTTATAGTTTTCTTGAAAATAAAAATAAATTAAGTTGGCAACTCTAAACACATCATAAACAATCAAAAAGCACTCCAAAGAGCCAAACCCGACACCATTAAGCATTAAACAGAGCTATAAAACTGATAAAATTGATAATCAAGTCAATTAAATAGATTAGTCACATCAAGACCAAATCAAAAAATAGCAAGAGGGGCCACAGTAGGATTTTGTCTAGTCTAGTTTTTTAGTTTTTGTGATGAACCGACCAATGGGCCCGTCCAGTTAGACTTTGTCCTTCAAATCTTTTCCACGGTGCTCGGGAGGGGCTCATAGCAACGCACGTTCATAAAAAGTAGTAAATATAATTATGTATTTACTTATAAGCAGTCGGTGAGGAAGGAGTCTAATTTGGGAAGAAATATTAAATCAGATCCCACAAAAATAATATTTTATTCTTTAGTTGGTATAATTTGAAATTAGGGTGCTATTCTAACTAGAATTAAAATTCAAAGTATTAGGAGAAGAAAGTTGAATTTAGGGTACAATTAAAATTCTTCACAAAGTTTAGAATATTTATAATGAGTTAGCTAATTTAGTGAGAGTACCGGTAGTTATAATTTATAAAGGGTTTGAATAGAGATATATAAGAATAGGTATTTGGGTAATCCTTACTCGTTACCTGGTATATTGAATATGTTTGGTATGAGTATCTATGGCTTCCTATCCATTACTAGTAAAAGGATATTTAAAACAAATTAGGGTTTAGGTAGTTTAAAATTTATGGACATGCTTTCCATTTAAGGGTGTTTTAAACAGATTTACAATGGATATGAATAGTGCATTATAAATGGATCTGGGTACAAATACTTAAATTGGTTGAGGATGAAATAGTTAGTAAAATTTTAAACAAATACAAAGATGTGTAGCTCGAAATTCACATAGGTACATGTGTTGTTATATCCCTACCTGTAAGATTTAGAACCACATAAATTCAACTTTGTCAATTTAATTTAGTTGAATCCAATAATAGTAACTTAAACTTTTTTTTCAAACCTAAACAACAATCATTTAAAAATGAATAATGGATACATATATGTTATTCTACTTTTCAATGTGATAATTATATATTATTCCATTTGAAAAATTATGAAAATATTAGTATTGGAAGACAACTACTTGCCTTAATGACTAAATACTCTGGGGACTTGTTTGTAATATAATTAGATTCAATTTGTAGTTGTTAAGATAGACCCAAATATTAAGAAATAAGATCTCCTATATAATATATCACTTGGTTAGCTCATTCCAACTTTCTGTATCTCTAAAACTAAGAGAGGGCAATGTCATTTTATCTTTATCATTCAAATATTGAAAAGTCAAGCATACTTAAACTTTATTAGTTTGTTTCCTTATTTGTTATATCACTAATTTTGATACTATGAAATTGATGTGGTGAACGTAAAACGTACTTCACATCTCTCAATTTAAGCAAAACTCCTTAAAGAAACAATATTCTTTAACATCAAATAATCAAGATAGATGATCGAAGAATCTTAATGGATGGAGTCAATATGACTAGGAGGATTACATCCTCAAACCAAATTTTGATACTATAAAATTGATGCGATGAACGTAAAACATACTTCACATCTCTCAATTTAAGTAAAACTCTTTAAAGAAATAATATTCTTCGACATCAAATAATCAAGATAGATGATCTAAGAATCTTAATGGATGGAGTCAATATGACTAGGAGGATTACATCCTCGAACCAAATTGATCACCCTTGTTCCATATAATGTCATTATGATTGGCTACCAAGTTAAAGCCATGCTAACTCAAACTTATAAAAATTTTGCAGTTGTGCTAGAAAGGTCAATGGCCAATCTAGCACCCCCATATTACAAGTACCCCCAATCAATTGGAAAGTACAAAGGAGCAATAACATAACAATGGAGAAAGGAGCTGTAGTAGATGGATCTTCGGTAGATATAGATACCAAATCATCTTGAAGAATGAATACCTTAGACTGAATTCATCAGATATGGGAAAAAAAAAAGTAAAGTCAAAAGAAATGCAATCATTGGCTTTAACTCCAAAGTGGTCAATTGCAACTATATTCACAATCTTATGGTTGTTTCTTTGATTAATTTTAAGGCAACAAAGCATGATACAAAATTAATATCATGTTTATATTTCTTGTAGAAAAAATTTTAAAAATTTTAATTTATCTTATTGTCTTTGGCTGTATTGGTTGAATTGGTAATCTAAGGCATTGAGCAGAAACAGCTAAAAAGCACCAAGTTGTAAAATTATAAGGGATCTGTTATGATATCTAAAACTCCACTAAAGTAGCAAGCATAAAATATTTTGACACCATTTGCTTTCAGAATATTTCAAGTTTAGTTTGCAATGGCTACTCAATATATAATGCTTCAAATGAATATATTTCAATTTGTGGTGCAATACTTTAACACAATAAGGAGCCAAAAGCACAACGTACTCTCGAATGGTATACAAGCAGAGTTGTAAGCATTATGAGTTCTAGGTATACACTGTCATCATATTTTGAGTGTGTTGCTCCGTAAAGACTATTTCCAAATTCAGAATATCCTCTTTCCAATGCATTGGCGTAAAGAATTAGTACAAGTTACTATTTATATACTGTTGTTCCTTCAAAAAGTGATATCAGATGTTAGTCTTACAATGAATGACAATTCAAGTACTGAAATTGTTAATTATGTCCATTGTTCTCCTAGCTCTAAGACTAAATGACGTCTCTCATAGAAGCTTATGAAAAGGAGAAATGATTCAACAAAATGAGCAATGAATTGCAGATTTTGCAAGGCTCCTAGCCATACTACCACAAAGTACCTAAACAAAGAAAATACATATATTAGCATTGACATAAATGTGCACAAACAGAAAAGTTGCAATGGAATATGGACCTATCAATCCGATTTTCTCTATCAAATTTAGAAAGGCTTATATTTTTATTACTTTCATGAAATTATTTTTGGATTATGGATATTTAAATTTATCTTGTATTTAATGCTTATTGAAGAAGTATTTTGGTATCTTTTTTAAAAAGAAAAAAATTATATTGAAGCATCGCAAAATGTGATTATTAGATAATATATTTTGTTATAGGTAATATATTCTTAACAAAAACAATTCCATTTTTTTATTGCAGCTTTAAAATTGTACTAATTTACAAATAAAAATTTAATGGAACTGTTTTTTTTTTTAGTAAATCAAGATTGATAAATAAGGGTAATTAAATAAAATTTTAACATTTTAAATGTAGATAATCAAAAGAAAATAAAAAGCACTAAAATACCTCTATAGTATAGAGTCTCTATACTCTTTAAAAAGTGATCTAAAGCATTTGGTTTTTTGTAAAAACAAAACCGTCCATTGAAAAATCTACTATTAACAGTTCTCATACATTTAGAAGAAACTTTAAAATAGTTATCAAAGGATTATTAAATTGCATTAATTAAATTGGAGGGAAGTAAAAATTAGATTTAGAACTGAAATTGGCAAATTGTGCAGAAGAAAAATGCTTAATTAGTGTAGAAGACTTTAATTTATGATCAGTAATGATCTGTACCCATAATTAGAGGATGAGTTATAATAAATTTTCACCTATATCTCTTAATTAACACTAATTTTTACATCCTATTAAAATTTTAAATTTGAACCTCCCATTTTAGTGAAACAATTAGCAAAGTATGAAAGTATTAATTTTTGTTTAAAAAATGTGGACACTTAGTAAATGAAATATATGCAAATTTGATTTTATGCCCAAAATTTTTTATATCATCAATTGTCTCGTTAAATTTTTACCAAATACTCACTTATAAATAACGTCTAAGAACTTGCACACAAACAACCGCAAAAAAAAAAAAAAAAAAAAAAAAAAAAAAATTCCAAAAGTTCACTTCCTACAATCATATCACATTCTTTCGATATGAATTTACAACTTCCCGATTCATAACTTCAAAAAATATACTCAATCTGACTGTTGGTCCTTTATGTTTGATCGATTTAAATAGAGAATAATAAATAATCATCAAATCATGATGAAGAATTTGAATTTAGACAATGCCTTCTAACATGATTGTTGGTATGAAGAAGGAAGCAAAATGAAAAAGATAGAAAAAATAAAAAATTTAATAAAAAAATATGCTTCTTTCTAAAATGCCAAGAGTGTTAAATTCTCACTCTAGTGAGAAAGTTGTGCACACATCTTTCAAAAAAGTCAGTTTGCAGAAAGTTGTGCATGTATTGTGCCCCACTTATATAACCTATGCTCATTTTCCACAATTTTTCACATGACTAATTTGTCATAAAATATCTCACCAAATATCAAATTTGGGTGCAATTTGACTTGAGTCAGAGATAGAAATATAATATAACTATGTATTAATTGGTAACTCAAATGCAATATTTGAACTTTATCTATCACTTTCTTATTCTTATGAAAGTTGGTACTTTAAATAAATTAAACCAATGATAATTTAGATTTTACATTTTATCCATAATCGAAATTAACTAACTTTGTCTATATAAATAACTATATAAATAAAAAGCTGAAAATGAAAATTTTGTCTATATAAAAGGATCGAAGAGGGTAACAATTTTGAATGGAAAACTAAAATCGAAGAATCAAATAGAAATCAAACAGAGAATTTAAGTATTGGAATTAAAATTGTAATGAATTTTCAGTTTTGAGTCCAACTTCTGAAAAATAAGGAATTGAAATTTCAATTTGATATGAGTTCCTCTCTTAAGAATTAGACTGAATCAGAATTGCATAATCCTAATAAATAAGGTCCTTAAATTCAACATTTAGTTGATTTGATTTAAAATAAAACTACCTATTATAAATTAAAATTAAACTGAACTCAGTAGTTTCAATTTATTTATTTCATTTTCATTTACTTTATAACTTAAATCAATATAGTTTTTAAGTTTTCCAAAATCAAATGAAAAGAATTTCAGTTTTTTAATTAAAATCAGTACCAAACTAATTTTTTAAAATCAAATTGATTCATTCGTATCAGTTGGATATGTTTACATATTATCATCAAGCTATAGGTCCTATAACATACTATTGGCAATAGGTCATCAATTAGGTCTTCCTTTAAGTTGGCAAATTCTCCATTGAGCCCAATCCCAGCATAGCATAAAGTTCCTAAACTGCCCCAAATCAACCAAAAACAGTCATAAATATCCAAGGTGTATTGGTCCCATTTGACTGTCACCAAAACCAACCCACAAGCCCCAAAATCCTATACTGTCTTTCATTTAGTTTTCTTTTTGGTTTCGGATTATCTAAAGGGATACTGAATACTTATAATATATGTTTTTGTGTAAGTGGCATTAGAATCCTTTTTAAAATTGTGAAATCTTAAGCTCTCCAGTTTAAATAAATGGAAAAGATAATTTTCTTTTTCGCCAATATTTTTTATATCCTTTTTTAAGTATAAAATTAATTTTATTTCAGGATTCGCACCTACTCTTTTTTATATATTTTTTCATAAATTAAATCTCACTCCTTTTACACATTATCTGCCAAACTCAAAATTAATTCACATACTACTTAACTCTCTTTTAATGAGTAAAGAAAAATAAGAAATATTTAAATATATATTCATTATAATAGAAATAGTTTATCATTTTCTTTAATTTCTATCGTTTAACCTTTTTCTTTTGAAATTTTGCGAAATTCATTTATATTTCTAAATCTTTGTGTTTTGTATGAAAAATAAGAATAATTCTAAGAATAAACCCCGACTCAAGTTTTATTCTCGATACTCTTAGATATGAAGCTAGTCTGATTCTCAAATAGGAAATTTTAATCTTTACTTTGAACACGTGAAGCCATGAGAGTTACTCAGTTAATTTGAATGTTTACAGGAAAATGAAAAGAAAAGCAAAAGCATATTGTTAAAGCAAAGCATATGATATGAAAGCAAAAGCATCTATAAACTACTTCCCTTCTCTCTCTTTCCTTCTTCAGCTTTCAGCATTTTCGAGGATACAACACTCTTTGATGTTATTGTTGTCTCCGACCCCTTCTGACACTAAACTCTATTACTGTGTCCTCTTCCATGCCACAAGAAAACACCATTTCTTTCACCATTTTAATACATTAACATTTTTCCTCATCATAAAAAATGCAGAGTCTTTTTGTTTCCAAATGCATGGATTAGTTCTACTCTCTCTGAAGAGATTTACATAATTTTATTTTTGCTTTCGTTTATATCTCTCTTCATTTCACATTTAAAGCAGCCAACTACTCTATCTGAAAGCCTGCAATAAATGTTCAAAATGGTATTATTGTCTTAGGAGACTTGGTTCTGGTAGCTCGTTAGTTAATAAGACTGTTGTTTTATTCTCTGCAACTCATGGGGAAGGTTGGAGGAAGCTCTTGGTTGGCAGCTGTTAAAAGGGCATTCAGGTCCCCTACAAAGGATAATAACAAGAAAACCAGTAGAAGTAGAGAAGACCATGATCAAGAAGATGAGGAAAAGGTTCGACTTTTTATTTTAATATTTTTTATTTCAAATTTTATTTCTTCTCTAAAATTTGTTTCTGGGTTCTGTGCAGAAAAGAGGAAAAAGAAGATGGATTTTTAGGAAACCTTCAATGCAGGAAACAGTTATACAACATTCTGTAGAAAAGATTATAACAACTAGCTCCACTAATCCTACCATTACAGCCACAGCTACAGCTATTAATGAAGCTACTGATGCTAAACAAAGACACGCACTTGCAGTGGCCATGGCCACAACAGCAGCTGCCCAGGCAGCAGTTGCAACAGCACAAGCAGCTGTCGAAGTAGCTAGGCTTACTAGGCCTACCCTCTTCGCTAAAAAACATTTTGCTGCCATTGCTATACAAACAGCTTTTAGAGGATATCTGGTAATTGCATTTGCCATCTTTAAACACTGTTGTTTTTGTTTTATTTAGGTATTCCCTTGGCTTAATAAGTCCTTTTAAATTTTTTATTTTTTGTTTGTATATATTGTTGAAGGCAAGAAGAGCTCTTCGGGCACTAAAGGGATTGGTAAAGCTGCAAGCTTTAGTGAGAGGACACAATGTAAGAAAGAGAGCAAAGATGACTCTTCACTGCATGCAGGCTTTAATGAGAGTGCAAGCTCGAGTAAGAGATCAAAGAAAGAGGCTTTCTTATGAAGGAAGCACAAATTCGACTCTAAGTGATCCAAATAGCTTATGGGGATCACATTTTGCTGATAGAAAATCTATAGTAAGAAAATCTCTTTTGTGTTATACTTACATATAGATATGCTAATTTAGCTTAATTAAATGAGTTTTGTAAATTAAAAAATATAACGCAGCCTAGAGATGAGACTAACACAACTGATGAATGGGTACATTGGGATGAGAACCCACAGTCATTAGAGGAAATCCAAGTACTGTTGCAGGAAACCAAAGAAGAAGAAGAAGTTGCCTTGAAACGTGAGAAGGCCCTTGCGCATGCTTTCTCTCACCAGGTTTTATCTCTTTCCTATCTACTCCATGTTTATACTTAATTAATTATCTTTTGATCACATAATACCTAATAATTTGGTTTTGTTTTGAAATATATTTTTTTCAATCTAGTTTTATAATATGGCGAGACATTTGAATGTTTCTCCAATCTAATCTTCTTTTCTTTTTTCTGTGTTAGGTTTATATCTCATCTTTCATAATAATTTCATTGGAATATGTTAAAAATACTTTAATTATAATAGAATTAAAGTACTAATGAATGAACCAATAAGGTGTTGATTAAGGTAATCAACCGCCTCAATTCTATTTATTGTAAGAATATATATTTGATTCCTGATAAGCACACCTTACTCTATAGAGAAAAAATAGTAGCGAAAGAAAGTTGGTTTGGTATTAGTACTGTTAATGGCTTTTTTTTTTCCCAAAGGTAAAGAAAGAATATCTCCTATGGCAATGAACGAATAAAATTGCAACTCATAATTTATGACAAAATTTTATTATACTCACAAAATATTGATTTGTTACAATTAAGTCACTTGATTAAGTTAACAATTACAATTTGATTTCTTAAGGTTTAATTTTTTTCTTGATCAACCCATTTTAGTGGATACAGATTATATGCACAACAACGTTGGGAGATCCCTAATTGTAATTGTGCTCTCCAATGCTAAAATATGATGGAAAGGCTCTAAGCATTGACAAATTGAAATCTTTAATTTTTTTTTATTATTATTATAATAATGGAAGTTCAATATAATTTACCCTATTTTTATATATTTTGCTCCAAATTCTTGCATGGGTTTTGCTAAAAGATATGGATACCAAGTAGAGACACATATGCAAGTGAAGGGGAATTAGAAGAGAAACCCAGATGTCATGATCAATGGACAAGAAGGAAGCAATTGGAGTTAGGAAGCACCATATATGATCAAAGAGAATCTATTATCAAAACTGTTGAAGTAGACACTTACTCAACTCCATACACTCATAAACCCCATCACTATCATCTTTATCAAAAACAAAGGCCTAGTTCATTTTCTGCTACGTCTCCTCTTCTTAGATCCCAAAGCAATGTTACACCATCTCCATCTAAAGCAACACCACAACTCCAAGTCCATTCAGCTAGCCCTAGGTATCTAAGAGAAGACAGGAACAATATAAGCAAAACAGGAAATGGAATTGGTACTTCAATGCCCAACTACATGGCTGCAACTGCTTCTGCTAAGGCTCGGCTGCGGTCGCAGAGTGCCCCAAGGCAAAGGGCTTCAACACCAGAGAGGGAAAAGATAGGTCCAACTGCCAAAAAACGTCTATCTTTCCCTAATCCAGTAACAAGCAAAAACAATATTGTGGATTATAGGTTGAAAAGCCCGAGCCATAAGCAGGGGATTCATGAAGCATACCTCGGAATGGAGCATAGTTCTACTGTGTCTTCTTGCTATACAGAGAGTAGTATTGGTGATGAAGCTTCTCCTCCAACTAATGAGCTTAATAGATGGTTAAGATAAATTAAGAGAAGATAAAAGCGTGCTTGGGATAAACTCGTAATTTCCGTCTGGAGTTGTCATGAGGATTTTATTTTCTTTTTTTTATTTTTTTTATTTTTTACAAAGGACGGCAGAGCTGAAAACAAAGCTGAACTTAACAGCAGCGAATGTAAGATGTTCATGTTGAAGCTGAACCAAACAGCAGTGAATGCTAATCTCCTTTATTTATCTTCCTTTTTTTCTTTTTTGCTAAACTAAATTTTCGGGAAGGTGAATGAAATAAATCTACCCATGATGAGTGGCTAAGATATTTCAAAGTCCTCGTGAGAATTTAAAAAAATAAAAAATAAAAAGTCCAGTATTTAAGGACAAATATTTGATTTGATATTTAAAATATCTCTATTTATTTTTATAAAAACAAAAAAAAGTGAAAATTAAATTCCTTGAAAAATGAAAATATGTTCCCATTTTCAAGAAATAAATGGAGCTTAAATGTTAAATTTACATCAAAATTAATTTATGTGAAATGTCAAAAATATTTTCTTTCTTTTTATAATTAATTTTAATTTATTTCAAAGCAAAATTAAGATAATTAGTTTTTTTAATTAATGGAGAGGGATTTGAACATGAATATATTGTCATATTGTATGTGCACTTATTATTATTATATTATACTTAGGTGTGCAAGATACTTAATTTTTAGTATTTAGAAATTATTCCGTTTTCACAAATTTCTTATCAATGACCAACTTACTAGAATACATTCTAAAAGTTTGACACCAATATCAAAAACACAACTGAATTGAAAAAAAATTTAAATTGATAATTAACTATATGTAGAGACTTAAATTTTATTTTTTTATGGCTCAGTGTATAAATTTATCTGTATATTTTATGTAATAAACTTTATAGCACCTGCAACTTTTATATTAATATATTAAACACTTTAACTTACAAAATTATATATATTAAATATTTTAATTTGTAAAAATTATTCTATTAAATACTCAAACTTACAAAATTATATCAATTAAACACTTATTTGATAGTTGAAAAATGTAAAAAAAAATTATTATACTAACGACATATATCAAGTGAATATTCAATATATAAATGCTAAAAATACCAAAAAAATTCTTATTACTAATATGGAGAAGTTACAATGTTACCAAAATTTATAACTTCAGGGGTACAATAAATCCCTCTTTTTAGTTTGGGGTATCACTAAATTTTTTTAGTATAAGGATAAATTTATACATTTGATTATATTTTTATTATAGATTTTTACTTAATTATTTTTAAATCGAACTACCAAAATGAATTGAAAGTATAAATATGCATGACTACCACATTAATTAATCAAAATCAATCCAGTTTCAACCATTTTAGTATAAATAAAAATTTAAAATTGATCAAAACTGTATAAAATACTAAACTTAAAATCAGATCAATTCGTGACTGATCCTAATTCTTGATCTAACAGGATAAAATCGAGCGGCCTGTGAACCGAAATCGACAGTCTCAAACGTGGCAAACCCTTATATGGGTTAATTATAACGGTGATATCTCAAATTAGGGCTTCTGCACTGAATTGTGTCTACATTTGGATCTATAACTTAATAATGTTTCATCTTTAATTTTGTAACACTGAAAATGCCTTTGCCATTTTAATTAATTTTCCAGTACCAGATTGCCAAGGGGCATGACACGTGATATATAAAAATTGAAAACTGTCCAGGAGGCATATTATTATTTTTTTTAAAAAAAATACTTCTAAGTAATAAAAATAAAAAAAAAATTAATTAATTAATTTTAATTTTTAATTTTTAATTTTTATTACTTAAAAGTTAATAAAAATTTCAGAGAAAACAAATTGGGAAATTTCTAGAAGATATTTCATTGATTGAGAAAATGAATCTGTTTACACATATAAGCTTTACAGCTCTATCTCGTTACAGCTTCTAGAACAAGTTGTTTTTCATGTCCAACTGACTTGTCGGCTAGGATTTCTAGTCTAACTAGCCGAGTAAAATAAATACCAACATGATCCACACCGTTTCATTAAACTTGGTTTTGTATTTTCTAAAGCTTCCCGTTTTGTATCTAAACATTGTGTTTTGTTATCCACACACAAGCTAGAGAATGTATATTACACA
Organism: Jatropha podagrica; assembly: GCA_947857235.1. NCBI lineage: Eukaryota > Viridiplantae > Streptophyta > Magnoliopsida > Malpighiales > Euphorbiaceae > Jatropha > Jatropha podagrica. The sequence goes on along the minus strand of CANUEP010011131.1, from coordinate 4,168 downwards.
TTCCCAGCTTGAATAGCATAGATCAAAAGGAGGAGATGGGGAGAGGTTTGGTGTAGATATCCACCAATTGAGCATGAGATGGAATTGGTAAGAGATGGATGAGACCAGATTTGAACTTTCCATGAACAATGTGACAATCTAATTTAATGTGTTTGGTGCGTTCGTGAAAATTTAGGTTGGCTGCAATATGGAGGGCGAATTAATTGTCACAGAATACAGTAGCAGGTTGGGGATGATCAATCTTCGGATCATTCAATAGGTAAGAAAGCCATTGGATCTCACATGTTTTCAAAGCATGATCTCGATACTCTACTTTAGAGGAGGATCGAGACACAATCTGTTGCTTTTTAGATTTCCAGCTAATAAGGGAGTTACCAAGATAAACTCCATATCTATAACCGATATCCTAATGTCAAGGCATCCAGCCTAGTCAGAATCACTGAAAGCCTTGAGTTGTGGAGAAGATGAAGATGGAAATAATAATCCCAAACCAAGAGCTTACTTTATGTACCAAAGTACTCTATGTAATGCCTATTGATGTGCACTTTTTGAGGCTGATAAAAATTGGCTTAATTGATTTACAGCAAAAGTGAGATTAGGCCTAGTTGTGAAGAGGTAAATTAGTTTTCCAACAAGTTTTCTATGGTTGGATATATCAGATAATGGTGTACCAGTAGTAGCACTGAGTTTGACATTGGAATCCATTGGAGTGGAGCATGGTTTGGATGCCAAAAAACTAGTTTCTGCTAAGATTTCCAAGGTATATTTTCTTTGACAGAGTGTTATACCTTTAGGAGATTAAGCAATCTTAAGGCCAAGAAAGAATCTTAAAGGGCCAAGATCTTTTATTTTAAAAAGGCCATCAAGAAGTTGTTTCACTTCCTACTAAGATCACATCATCAACTTAATGAGCAAGGCAGTGAATGAATGAGACTTGTGGAGAGTAAAAAGAGAATGATCAGAGGGAGATTGAGTATAACCATTATGGAGTGAAACTTGTGAAAGCTTGAAGGACCATTGTCTGCTTGCTTTTTTTAAGCCATAAAGGCCCTTTTGAAGTTTACAAACTTGATTGGGTAATACTGCGAGACCTTGAGGTGGTGTCATGTAAACCTCCTCATTTAAATCTCCATGCAAAAATGCATTGTTGACATCTAATTGATGGAGATGCCAAGTTAATTGCAGCCAAAGCAAGTAATAGTCTAATGGTAGTCATTTTTGCTACACGATTGAATGTATCAAGATAATTCAGTCCTTCAATTTGGGTATAACCTTTAGCCACTAGCCTTACTTTATGTCTCTCTATGCTTCCATATGACTTATTCTTGACTTTGTACATCTACTTGCAGCCTATTGGAGTTTTCTCAGGTGGAAGTGTCATTAAAGTCCAAGTTTGAGTCTTGTTTGACTACCTCTCGATATGATTTGGGTTCAACAACAAAAGTAATATTGGAAATGAAATGAAAATAAGAAGAGGATAAGTGTTGGTAAGAGATAACTGCAGATAAAGGGTGTTTAATGGAGCTGATTATTGAAGAATCTACTGCAGTCAAAGTACAATGGTAATCTTTAAGGTATTGTGGGGCTCTTCTTGTTCTTTGGGGTCGGGATGGTAAAGAAGAGGGTGAATTAGAGGACATGGCTGTATTGTTTAATAAGAGACAATAGATGTTGGGGAAAGATCAAACAAATCTGTAGTTGGGTAAGAGGTGGAGGTAGAGTCTATAAGTTGTGAAAAATTATATGTAGGTGATAGAGGATTGATAAATAGGAATTGGTTTTCATAAAAGATCATATGGAGAGATAAGAACATCTCTCTATTTTTAAGATCCTTGAGAAGATAACCCTTTGTACTAGGCTTAAAACCCAAAAAGATTGATTTTCTAGCTCTTGGGTCTAACTTTTGTCTGTAAGAGGACTGTGTTGTAGCATAGGCAAGACAACTAAACACTCTAAGTTCTTGATAATCTGGATTTTTGTGATAGAGTTTTTGGTAAGGGGATTTATTTTGTAATAAAGGAGTAAGGATTCTATTAATCAAGAACATTGAGTGTAGTACAGTGTAGCACCAAAAAGATTTGGGCAAATGGGATTGGAGAGCAATGATCTAGTCACATTTAGGATGTGTTAATGCTCCTTTCAATAATGCCATTCTGCTGAGGTGTCTCCACAGATGAAGTTTGATGTTGAATTTCCTTAAGTTTGTAAAACTCATGCATTTGGAATTCAATGCCATTATCTGTTCTTACTTGCTTGACTTTCACATTAAACTGTGCTTCAATCATCTGTATAAAAGCCTGAACTAAGGATCTCACTTCTGATTTAGCTTTCATTAAGAAAATCCATAAAAATCTTGTGTGATCATCAACAATGGTGAGAAAGTACCTGTGTCCATTTAAAGAAGGAACTGGCAGTGGCCCCCAAATATCCATATGTAGCAAGTCAAAAGCAGAACTAGTGACAGACTCACTTATTGGAAAAGATAATTTCATTCATTTTGCCCAATGACAGCAATCAAAGGGCATAGTATTTGAATTACACTGAAAAGAAGGAGAAAACCTAGAAATTTCAAGTAACCTTGGGTTTGATAGGTGCCCAAGTTGATAATGCTATACAAGCTCCATTGGAAATGAGACATGTGGTACTGCAGTAACAGAAGCAACAATAGCATAAAGAATTCACCAAATGAGAAGTTGTTGGAGAAGTCAATACATAGAGACCAGCTTGAACTTCAGCTGTGTCAATCCTCTTTGATGTGAGGTAATCCTGGATAACAAAAGTATTGCCTTCACAATGCAAGGTACATGCCAGCTGATTAATGAGTCTAGTGACCGAAATCAAATTAAACTTGAAACTTGGTATGTACAACACATCAGTCAATTGAAAATCTTCTGTGAAAAATATTGTTCCTGGATAAGCAGTAGTAACACAGCTTCCATCTGGTTTTTAATAGGAATTAGCTTAATCTTTCCATATATTGTGAACAATGAAAGAGAGAAGCAGATATGATCAGTGGTGCCTGTGTCTATAAGCCATGAATGACATGCTGTTTGATTAAGAAGAATCACAGAATTACCTATTGTGTTGTCCAGGACAGATGAGTTTGTAACTTCAATGGCTACATTTTTTTGTGTAGGAGTCACAACATTATTGCAAGCATGAGCTATATTGTTAGTTGTTCGATAAGTCATATTTCGTTGTTCTTGAATGGGAGAAAGTAATTTCACGTGTTGATCTGGTGTAAAGAACATAGTTGAATTTTCTGTAACATTATGAGAAGCTGCAGCAGAAAAATTACTAAAATCACACAGATTAGCAGTAGGTTGAATTGCATTGTTCTTAAACTAAAAATTAGGAGGGTAACCATGCTTTTTATAACAACTCTCAACTGTATGCCTTGGTTTACCATAATAAGTGCAAAACTTAGTTCCTGTGTTCATCTTATTCTATTCATCTGAGAGAGTATGCTTGTGAAATAGGCATCTAAAATCCATTACCACTAATTCTATGGCCAAAAGAATTGTGGCTGCCAATCTTGTTTCCATAAGAGTTTGTTAGTAATTGCCTTTAGTATTTGACCACGTCTTTACAGTTTTTTGTTTTTTTTTTTTTTTTGAATAAGTCTTTAAGCATGATTTACTTGTTGCTTAATTATAGGAGATTAGTTCAGTTTTTTTCGGGATTACTAGCAGTAGTTGCTAAGTAGTGATGTCTTTTTTTTCTCTATAAAAATTCAGCAGTAAATAAGAATAAGGTGTGCTTCCAAGTCCAATATATTCCAGTTTATAAAACATTTTCATAAATCTTCATATCAGTTTTTTTTTTACCACAAATTGGTATCAGAGCCATTATCTTGAGGGACCTGTGAAAATGGAGAGTGATACACAATCAGTTTTCAGCCATCACGCTGCTCCACCCATTTTTGATGGCCAAAACTATCAAGCATGGGCTGTTAGAATAACGGTCTATCTTGATGCTATGGATCTTTAGGAGGCTGTAGAAGAAGATTACGACGTTCAACCGTTGCCTGCAAATCCAACGGTGGCACAGATAAAAAATCACAAGGAGAGAAAGACAAGGAAGTCAAAAGCCATATCTTGTCTTTACTCTGCCGTCTCAAGTACCATTTTTACCAGGATCATGAACCTGAATTCAGCCAAAGCCATAT
>CANUEP010011093.1:0-11377 GCA_947857235.1 Jatropha podagrica | reverse complement strand
TCACACCATTTCCTTCTCCTTCTTCAGTCTCCATTTTTTTTCATTTCTCTACTTCAAAACCTCACCAAATCACTTAGTTTAAGCCTTAAAATAGCAAGTAAACACCAAGACTCAAGCTTAGAAGTAAGAGTTTGAAGCTTTAAGTTAAGGAATTTGAGTTCCTACCAAGAACAAGTAAGTAGTGATTTTTTATTCTAAGAATTTAAATTAGGAAATTCATAACATTTACATGTTATATTATGCTTTAAATCATGCTCCTTTCTTTTCCTTTGTTAAATTTTGAGTTTAATGAGAATTTTTCCTACTTGAAGAGGTTAGTGAACCCTCTCTCAAAGGAAAGGAAAAAACTTAAGAGAAGAGCTTCATAAGCTCCTTCAATCTTCATTATAAGGTTATTGCAAAAACACATTCCTTCTCCTTTCATTTCTTAATTTTTCAATTTTTAGGTTTTTCATTGAATTTTGGGAATTTTGTATGTTTTGGTTAAATTGATGAATTTTGATGTTAGAGGTGTTCTTAGGTGGGACTAGAATTCATTTTTGGACCCTTTAATAATTTCCATTTGTTTCTGACTTCTTCATAAAAGTTGTAGCTCTATTTCTCATCTTTCCAAAACATCCTCTTATGTTCAATTCTAATACTTTTAGCTCAACTTATGATTTAAATACCAAAACTGGTTCTGTTGTGGTGTCTCACTTGTATATCCGAATTGATTGTGCCTTTTGGCCAATAAAATTGCAAGATAATATCTTCTATTATTCATAAAAGTTGTAGTTCTACTTCTTAAATTTCTAAATCATCCTCTTGTATCCAATTTGAATACCTATAGCTCAATTTATGATTTTATTGCCAAAATTGATTCTGTCATGGCAGCCCACTAGTATGTATGAATTGTTGCGTATCTTTGACTCCTAAAATGATAAAATTAGGTTTTAAGCCCTTCATGAAATTTGTTTCTAGATATCTTAACAAATCACTGGATATGGATTTATCAAAATTGAGTGCTCGGATAAGTAGGAATTCAATAAATATGGAGTTGGATGTGTTAAATTAGGACTAGGCTATTGGTTTGTGTCTTAGCTTGTCTTCAATATCTTAGAGGTTGATCTGGACTATGGTCTCTTCATGATATTTGTATAATTTTGTCTTAACTTTCCAAAGAATTAAATTTTACTCAATTTAGAGACCTACAACTTCAATTATACCCTGAAAATCCAACAAAGGTCAAGTTTATGAAAATGCTGGAAATTTCTTGATTTTAAGTACTTTTTATACTATATTAAGTATATATATATATATATATATATTTTGAATATGTCCATTTGAATTTATTGGGTATGAATAAAAAAGAGAATGTGGGAATTTTTGTAAGTTGTAAGTTAAGAAAATTTGAAATGATAAGAACTAAGTCAAGAAATATTTTGCTAAGGAAACATGTTCAAGAAATAAGACTATTTGTAAAGGAAATGACTCATTTTGGCTCAAGTATGTATGGTTGAAATGTACTAAGATGAAGTTATTCTGGTTATTGAGCATGCTCAGCTTTAATGCCATTCTGTTATGTGATGAGCTATGATCATATGCTAGGCTTGGATGCCATTCTAGTAAGCGAACGCGCTTACATTCTGGTGGTGCTTTCACAAACCACATTCTGGTGGTACTTCCACAGACCACATTCTGGTGGCACTTCCACAGGCCACATTCTGGTGGCACTTCCATAGGCCACATTCTGGTGGCACTTCCACAGGCCACATTCTGGTGGTGCTTCCGCAGACCACATTCTATTTGGACGTTTATATGACTAAATTTGATTATATTTCTTCCAGAATACATATGAGCCTAAACTAAAAATAATTCTATTCCGTTATGAAGGAAAAGGAAATGTATTTATGAATATGAAATTTCTCTTACTTTTGTTAAATCTTAAACTTATTTTTATGAACTAGCCCCATTATGCTTTTCAAATATTTTAACTTAAATGGCACATCTTCGATACATAATATATATGTGACTTGTATATTCTTTAAAATTGTACTTGAGATTTGTGCCTTAGCAATTTTTTTTTTTTTGTTACTCGATATTTTTTAGCACTACTGAGTCTTCCACTCAGCGTGTTGATTTTCATCATACGCAGGTTGTGAGCGGTGGGTGCTACTTGAAGACCTAAGGCGAAGCATCAGAGAGGAAATTTTATTTTGGGTAGAACATGTAGTAGGATGTAAATTATGACATGTATAATATTATTGTAAAATATTGAGGTTGTAAATATTGAATTGTAAATTAATGAGATTTGAGATTATTTCTAATGTTTGATTTAAACGAGAATTTGAAGTGAATGATCAATAGCAATTGTTCTATGAACTGATGATACTATATTAAGATAGAATCTATGATGAATGTCATGATTATATAGAAGTTCTGCGTAATTTGTTGTTCTTATTTGGAGTTTTGGGGCTTGGAGGAATGAATGTTGGAAGTACTTTGTTTTCTTTGTGTGGCAAGTCGATTTTTAGGGGAAACTCTTGCAAATTTTTTGTAGGAATTTTCCTAGTCTTTTATTTACTTATTTAAAAAAAATTATTAAAGTACTACTTGCCTCCTTATGAAAACACAGTCATTTCTAATATATGATTTAGACTTTTAAGTAGGGTAAGACGGTGCTCCGGCACCGAATATGGCATTCGCCGTCTGGTCCTCCAGGATGGGGCGGTGAGTGTTACATTAAATTAAGTACAAGCTATGTAAAAGAAAATCATAAAAGCCCTTCTATCTGTGTCAGTCATCTAAATATCCACTATCCAGAGTGTCAAAAAACAAAAGTGTGTCAATTGAACCCTTTATACATCATGGGTCAGTATCCTATCTCAAAGCCCTCATATAAAATACGGGTTGAGTCAAAAAATCAAAAAACAAAAATCCTACCTATCAGCATAAGGTTGGCATGCATCAAGGGACTAGGCAAAACATTTGTGCTACCTCGGAGGGATCTCTCCAGAGTTATCAGAATCCTCTAGGTCAACCCATCTGGTAGAGTCCAGGGTTATCTCGGTCACTGCCTTGAGTCTAGCATCCATATCCCGAGTTAGAGTCCCTCTCTACTCTCTCTCTCAGTCACCATGCTCAGCAAACCACCAAGCCTCATAAGTAGCAGTCCTATGCCAAGAAACTTTAGCGTCAACCACATCAACTCCTCTCAACTAGCCACCCAATATAGCCACAGACACTAGAGGAGAAATTAGTATATTCTTAAAAATTGTTTACAAAATGACACTAATTCCTGTTTAGTCTTTTTTAATTCATATTTCAATGTTCTTTGCAATTTTAAATCATGACATATTTGTAATCCTTCCCTTTGTACCATACTAACTATCTGACCATAAGTCAAATTATTATATGGGATAGGATTTCCAAATTGCTGTTTTATATAATTCCTAACCCTTTCCCCCAAGAAAAAAGGAAGTCCTGCAAGGAACTTCTCTTTCCAGAAGGCTTGGTTAGAGTCCTCTCTTAACATTAATCTTGTTAAGAAGGTGGTTTTATAATTTTGAAATTCACTTAAACTTCTACATTTTAAATTACTAAGTAACTCAGCATTTTTATCTTTTAATAGTGATGGATCACCTATAAAATGTAATGATATAGTCAGTATCAAAGTTGATACCGCATCCTAGATAGTATCACCATCCTCATTTAATATGGGTTCTCCTTCAGTATCCACTTGTACTGAATTTAAAATACTTAGGTGTTGTTGGTCAGTTAGGTGATAATCCCAACAACCTTTAAGTTGCCCAGTGAAACCAGCTATAATGGTTTCTGCTATAGCCCTATCAGAGGCTGAAGACTGGGTTTTATAAGCATTTGCTACCATAGTCATTTGCTGTAGCAGACTTAATATGCTATATTCAGACAAACCATCTATGTTCCATTCATAGATTGTGTTTGCATTATATTTAAATTGGGTAATACTATTAGGTTGCTCAATGATCCTTAGATCTGGAGCCTTACTAACTATTTCTCTGTGAGAAATAGGGTTTATTCCAAACTGTTTATCTATGCTAGACTCACTATCACTAGTCTCAGAATTTTCCTCTATCATGTTTATGTTTCTAGACTGAGGGGTTTCCTAAGTTCTACTAGCTTGTGAACTTGATTCAATTTTACTCAATTGGTCCTTTAGGGTTTCCAAAAAACTACCTTTCAACTCTTTCTGGCTTGAACTAGATAGTTGATATGGCTTAAATATATGTGTTTGAATTTTATCTTTACCTTTAGGTTTCACCTCTTTATCTTCTAATAGATTTTCTATCTTTTTTAACTGAGTGTTTAAACAAATTAAACTAGCATTGCAAAAATTATTCTGTTCTATAATTTTTTTATATGAGTCAATATCTCTAGCAACTTTATAAGGTGCACAAATTATTTCATTATCCTGGTATTTTATTTTACTAATTGTTTTAGGTGGAAAGTCACTTTGAATTACCCTATCATTTACTATCCATTATGGTCTTTTATCTCTAACTGTTATTGGGTTTATATTTTTATTTTTAATTAATTTAAACCAATCAAAGAATTTTATATTATCCTTACTACTTGTTTTATAATCTAAGTATTCTTGTCTTAATTCTTCAAACTTATGAGTTTTTAATATTTTATTTAACTCTCTAGTTCATGTTAAATGACCTAAACAGGAATTAGGGTCATTTTGTAAACAATTTGATTATGGAACTATGGTAGATAAAAATTGTAAAGGAGAATGTTCGAAACCAAGACATAAAAAACATTATAAGAAGAATAAATATTATAAAAGAAATTATGATATAAAACCAAGTAAAGAGAAATTTTATAGAAGAAAGAAACCATATAAATCTTATAAACCATATAAGAAAAATAAAATGGATAAACAAACAAATAAATTTCAAAATAAAAAATTATTAAAAGATTTAACTTGTTTTAATTGTGGACAGAAAGGTCACACATCTAAATATTGTAAGTTTAATAAAAGATTAAATGAATTAAAGTTAGAAGAAGATATAGTTAATAGGATTCAACAATTATATATAGATACAGATTCTTCAGATAGTGAAGTTTCTGAAAGTAGTAATCAGATAGATGAACTAGGATCAACTAGTTCTAATTCATCAGACAAATCAATTAACATGCTTAGTAAAGACCAAAGTACAATGTTAGAAATAATAAATGGCATAGAAGACCAGGAAACGAAATCTAAATTACTTAAAAAATTAATAAAGAGTTTTGAAGAAAATAAAGAAGTAAAAGAAGTAATTTCTAAAATAGAAAATAAAACTTATGATTTAACAACTATATTAAATAAAGGTAAAAAAGTAGAAGTTAATATTACAATAAAAGATTTGCATAAAGAAATTAAAAATTTAAAGAAGGAGGTAAAGGAATTAAAGATTCAATCGCAAGAGAATTCTAAAAGAATAAGACTATTGGAAAATCAATCAGAAAATAGTTCTTCAGAAGAACTAGAAGTAGAACCAGAAAATGATATAAATAATTTAGAAGATGAAGATATAAATAGTAATTTCTTATATCTATTACAAGAAATAACTTCACGAAAATATTTAGTAAAATTAGATATTAAATTAGATGATGATTTTATAATAAACACTGTAGCACTGTTTGATACATACAGGTGCTGATTTAAACTGTATTAAAGCATCATTAATACCTAAAAGATTTTGGTTAAATACTAATGAAAAACTTAGTACAGCCAATAAAATAATATTAGACATAGTTGGTAAATTAGAAGCACAGGTGGTAAATGAAGACTTAGAAATTAAGAGAGTATTTATAATATCACCTCAAATAAACTATATGGTAATATTAGGAACACCATTTATAAACTTAATTACGCCTTATTCAGTAAAAGATGACTGCATTAAAATTAAAATAAGGAATAAAAAGGTTAGGTTAGAATTTATAGAGAAACCTAAAAAGAAGAACCTAAATTTATTAAAAGCTTATTCAATAAAAACCTTAGAAATTAATTCACTGATAAAATCCAAGGAAGAAGATTTTAAAAACCTAAGAAATAATGCACATTCAAAAAGAATTAAAGAACAACTAGAAAGTAAGGACATACAAGGTAAAATCCAAAAATTAAAAGAATATATGGAAAATAACCTATGTGCAGATAATCCAAATGCATTTTGGGATCGTAAGCAACACATAGTAGATTTGCCATATGAAAAAGACTTTGACGAAAAGTCTATTAAAACCAAAGCTAGACCAATTCAGATGAGTCCTGAAATGGTTGAGAATTGTAAAAAAGAGATTAAAGAATTAGAATATAAAAAACTAATTACTAAATCTAGAAGCCCTTGGTCTTGTGCAGCTTTTTACGTAAATAAAAGCGCAGAGATTGAAAGAGGAGTCCCTAGATTAGTAATAAATTATAAACCATTAAATGCTGCATTAAAATGGATTAGATACCCAATCCCTAATAAAAAAGATTTATTAAAAAGACTGTTTAATGCCAATATCTTTAGTAAATTTGATATGAAGTCAGGTTACTGGCAGATTCAAATTGATCCTAAAGATAGGTATAAAACTGAATTTACTGTTCCATTTGGCCAGTTCGAATGGAATGTAATGCCTTTTGGTTTAAAAAATGCACCTTCTGAATTTCAGAGGATTATGAATGATATATTTAATCCTTATTCAGAATTTTGCATTGCATATATAGATGATGTGTTAGTCTATAGTCAAACTATAGAGAAGCACTTTAAACATTTAAAAACTTTTTGCATGATCATTAAGAAAAATGGTTTAGCATTAAGTAAATCGAAGATGGATTTATTTAAAACTAGAATCAGATTTCTAGGTCATTATATTGAACAAGGGATTATTCAACCAATTGAAAGAACATTAGTTTTTGGTGAAAAATTCCCTGATCAGATCACTAATAAAACACAACTTCAGAGATTTCTAGGTTGTTTAAATTATGTTATTGATTTTTATCCAAACTTAAATTGCATGATAAAACCCTTACATAATAGATTAAGAAAGAATGCTGGTCCCTGGACAGAGCAGCATACAGAAATAGTAAAAAAGATAAAATCATTAGTAAAAGAAATACCATATTTATATATTCCAAACCCTAATGCATTTAAAATTGTAGAAACAGATGCATCAGATATAGGTTATGGAGGAATATTAAAACAAAGGATAAATAATAAAGAATGTATAATTCAATATGTGTCAGGTCATTGGAACCCAGCACAATTAAATTACTATTTCTGGGGATTGACTAAGTTCTTCAATCCATTTTTTAAGGTCTTTAGAGGGGGCAGGTTTAGTGTTTAGAGTTTTATTGAGGTCTTCAGAATGCTCAGAAAGAGCTTTAGTAGATGAATTGGATTCACTCTTTACTGATTCATCTTTTACTATCTCCTTTCCTTTATTCTTCTATATATATATATATATATATATATATATATATATATATATGAAAGCTAAAACAAAGAAAAGCTTCAACATTGTTCTCTTTGTTTAATATTCTATTTTTCTTTTTTTAGAAAATTTTAAATTTTTTCTTTTTTTTATTTTGATTGACCAATTTAACTTATTTTTAGTTAGTGATAACTTTTAAATTTAATCTAATCTACCACCTAATCTAATCCAACTAAAACTTTAAATTTATATATATAGATAATTATAGATTTACAATTTTTCAATTTTTTTTCTTATATATTTATACACACACACATATGCATATATTCAAGCATACAACTAGATTTTTGTAAGTTCTTTGTATTTTGGTTTTGGCTACGAGTATTTACTCTGTTTTTGCAATTCCATATTTTATTATCTGCTTTTGTAGTTTAATATTTTTGTTTTTTTAACTTTCATGAGTTCTTTGTTTTATTATCTTATGCTTTTGTAATTTAATATTTTTAAATTAACCTTTGGATGTATATTTTTCAGTAAATTAATTCTTTAAATTATTTAAATCAATATATTAATAATTAGGCATTTGAATATAGATTTCTATGGTTTATAGATAATTGAATATATTCAGAGTGATAGTTAGATAGGGACAAGAATATTAATTCAAATACAATATAAATTCTTCTCTTTGATTCTCAACTCAGAATGCAATAACATAAATTATCTCTCAATTATGTTCAAGCTAGCGGATTTTGGTTTTCTTTCCTATTTTTTTTTTAATTTATTTAATTTTTGTGCTTTTATCAACGAAATTTTTTTGCTACCTTCTTCTATATTCATTTAGTTTTGTTCTTATTTCTATCTACCCTACTCATAATATCCATAGTGTTTCAATTTTCTTTTTTTCTTTTACAGTAAACTGGACGCAACCAGCAGCTACAATTTTAGCTCATGTTCTCGGTAAGTTGAAGAATGTCATCAATTGACAGTAGTATCAATATCTACTATTTAAAAATTGCTATGCAGGGCAAGTTGCGAGAAAAAATCTATGGAAAATGTCATACATATATATATATATATATATGAAAGTTGAAACAAAGGGAAATGTCAACTCTCTCTCTCTATTTCGCATTCGATTTCTCTTTTTTAATGAATTTTTAGATTTTTTCTAAATTTATTCACATTTGATTGGATGTCATAATTTTTTCTAGTTAGTTACGCTTTACAAAAAAAAATTAATACATTTTTCTATTATCCATTAACTCTCATAACCCTAATTAGTTGCTTATTGTCTATTCTCTTTTGTTCTCTCTTCAGTTTCAAATTCCTCATTCTCGCTCCGTACATTGTCTTCTTCTCCTTTTCTATTGCTATTGCTTACCATCGATGACACCATCAACAGCGTCAAAGCTAAGATTCAGGTATTTTTTGCTTTTCTTCTTTTTTTTCATAATTTATCTCTCTACGGCTCTTTATTTATTTTTCTAATTTATGGCTCATTTGACTTTAGACGGAAAACTTCTATTTGATAATTGTTTTTAGGTACAATTTTCTATTTTCTTTACGATAAGGAAGGCATCCTCTTGGTCAACAGAGATTGTTTTTTGCTGGCAAACAATTGGAAGATGGTTGAACTCCGTGTTTTCTATTTGATGATCTTTCCATGTTTTCTATTTGGTGATTTTTCCATAAACAGAGATTGCTTTCTATTTTCTATTTGATGATCTTTCCATGTTTTTCTAAAAACTATTTTCATGTCTTTGGAGCTGCATATAAGCAAGCTGATGCACAGAACATGCTAGGTGGTGGACTTGGAATTACAGAGTAGGTGGTGACGATGCCAACTGCAGGTACTCTGTGAGGCAATTTTCTCCCATTCATAACACTTTTTAGTTATATTTTATGGATGCTTACACCCCATTTAATCATCTCTGTGTTGGTGCCTATTATACTACAACCTGCATCCATGATATATAAAATTAGTTTGAATGGAAGGGGTTGTTTGTTCCATTTATATAAAGCTTTTCTGATTGTCGATTGTTTCTTCAAGATATAAAGAGCTCAAAAGAAGTCGCGTTGAAAGGGTAGTGTTTTAGCATCAATTCTTTCTATTGTGTTCTTTTAGCATCAATTTTTTAGTTTTCACGTTAGAGCATTTATCTAAACTACAAAAATTATTATTTTAATTATATTTTCTATATTGAATAATTTAAATAGAATTTTATTTATATTAGAATAAAATTATGTATATGAGTTGTTTGAATTATAAATTCTAACTAAAATTTAGCTAGGATTAGTTAAATCGTTTGCACAAATATTATATTTATTTTTCTATGTTTTAATTTGATATTTATTTTTTAATTTAAAAATTAATATTTAGTAGTAATAATAATAATTTTTGAAATTTAATTTGATCTGATCTATATATTTTAAATTACTAATAATTTTTTATTTAAGTTATATATTTTAAAATTATTATTCATATATTTATAATTAAACACATTTTAATAATCTAATGTAATTATATTTTGATTGGATCTTTTAATAAATATCTGTAGATAATAGTGTTTAAAATATTTATAACTAATAAACAAATATATAGGTGATCATTACTTTTTTTTAATTTGATTTTGTAATATTTATAACTAATTAACAAATACATTTTGTAGTCACTTTATATTTTTATTATCACTTAAATATCTTTCTTTTTTGATTTGCTAATACCCAATTCAAAGCATAAGCTAAGTTATCCAGTATAAATAGGCCCAAGATAGCGATAAATCCAAATTACATTTTGTTAGATTGTTAGATCTTTAACCTTTACTTATAACAATATTTACGTGAGCTGGCAGATATAGGTTGGCAAAAACAATTACGTTTTGTACTGTATAAAAGAACACAGTTAGATATTTTGTAGATTGCATCATCTTCTTCAATTCTATTTACAAAGTAATTTTCCATAATTTTTCGCTACTATACTCCTTATCTTCAATAACTGATCATGGTATCATAGCTTGTACTATGAAGATCCTTATGCTAAAGTAGATACTCCACGATACTCATCACCTTCCTACAAATAATTACATCAGCAAGCTTAAGTGAGCATCATGACGCTAGAAGAAATATGTAGATCAGAAGAAGGTAAATCGAAAATCTACAAATTGATGAACTTTGACAATCCTACCTCGAATTTGGTAAGTGTACCCCTTACGAAACTAATTACCTTTCATGGAGCAAATCAATGTTGATTGCTCTTAGGGCCAAAGATAAACTAAGTTTTATTAATTGTCATTGTTCAAAACCTAATTTTAACTCCCCACTATATGAGAAGTGGATGAGAATTGATAGTATGGTTTTGTCATGGATATTAAACTCAGTATCCAAAGAGAGTGGAAGTCTTTTTATACACTAATAATGCCCAAGAACTATGGGAAGAGCTAGCTGGCAGATTTGGGGAAAGTAACAGACCTTTATCAAATTGTGAACCCCTACCCCCCGGATGCATAACATAATGCGTATGTAAAAGGATAGAAATGCACTCAATGTGAGAGTCGCCACCTGGTTTAATTATTTAAGGGTAAACTAGGAAAACCCTAAATGACTCCAATTTTTAATTAACCTAATTACTAGATTAATTACCCAATGGTTAAAGTATGGTGTGCAAACCCAAGATGGATCTCGAGACTATGTCATGCTGGTGAACTAACCTATGGATGAATGCTTTGCAGGGTGAATGATCAATTTTGATGATTTCGACTTGCCGCTCGGGTTAGATCCCAAACGTGCCTACGTACTTCCATTTGAATGGAAGATCAAAGTCAACGTAGTTCGATACGCCTCTTTAGAGGGCTTTGAATGGGATGCTTTATGCATGCAGTTTGACTTGCCGCTCGGGGTTAGATCCCAAACGTGCCTACGTACTTCCGTTTGAATGGAAGATCAAAGTCGACGTAGTTCGATA
>CANUEP010011063.1:0-12489 GCA_947857235.1 Jatropha podagrica | reverse complement strand
AACTGGAGTCATTTAGGGTTTTCCTAGTTTACCCTTAAATAATTAAATAAGGTGGCGACTCTCATACATCACGTGCATTTCTATCCATTTGTCATACGCATTTCCACATTGCGAGTACGTATGGGGGGTAGGGGTTCACAGGCATACTCATAATGAATGTTAATATCTAGAATATAGTGCATTAAAAGTAAGCAAATGTAATAATGGTGTGTATTTTAGAGGGGAGCTCAACTCTAGCCTCGTTATCGAGGATTCTAGTTCGTGCAACACATTCTCCTACATTTCAACCGGTCACTTTGGTCAAGGGCTCTCTACTAAGGCTGAATTCATAGGTAGACCTCCATACCTCATTTGTATGAGGATCATGGTGCATGAATTTCTACCATTGATCAGGATGGTAGGGTTTTGAAGGTGCCACTCTTAGAGTGTGCTTACTAGTGTGTCAACTAATTCTAGGCTTAGTTTGAAAACTAGTTTTGTGGTTGTGCCAGACAGACCAGCTTAAAGCATGCATAGTGTTGCTGGACCAAGCTTAATAGTTGATAATTTGTTGGACATACTGGGCTTAATTGACAAAGTCTGAGTTTAGTGATTATACCCTCGTGCTTGTGATACGGCCTGATCAGAGCTCCACAGTGGGCTGTCGACCAAAGAGGTCGAGTCTTCCTCTAAATATAAGCTAAGGTAGGGTACGAGGACCCGTATATTAGTCTTATAATATTGTCAAATGATGAATTATTAATCAATAGCTAGATTTGATTAATAATTAATCACCTAACTAGTAGCTTTGGCTTAAGGAAGGTCAAAGAGTGAGTGAAAGTCAAAAGGATCGACTTTTGAGAGCCAAGTCGAGCTTTAAACTCAACTATGGAAGATGAGCAAAGTCGGATTTTATGGTCGTAGAATTGTGGAAGTGCTCAATCAAGCAACAAGAGGTGCTTGAATGAGGCGGGGAGAGTGTGTGATAGCTTGTTAATTTCGCATAAAATATCATTTATTTGATTATTGTCTGTGGTACATTTTTGGTTAAAATGAAGATATTTCACTTGATTTTCATATTTCCCATATGATATGCTGGATTTGTTGAAAAGGGAGCTTTGGAGATTGATTTCTTGAAGTTTTTTAGAAGCTATCAAATTAGAGTTAAGTCCACAAAAAGCTGTTGGAAGTTATTGGTTAGCGCTTGGGCAAGCACAGAGGAAGATCGATCCAAGAAAGATAAATGCTATTGGAAGTTTTTGCATAGCACTTGGGCAAGCGCTAGAGAGACATGACCTGAACTTTTGTAGAATCTTACCAAATACGAGGAAATCTTCTATCGTGCAAGCTGGACCATTTTTTAAGGGTTTTAGCAGATACTCAATTAAACATTTTTATATTCTTTCCAAAAGATAATTATTTTTAGGGGTTTCTTTTCTCCACTATATATAGGATTTTAACGATTGTAAAAGGGGCATCTCTCTCCCTCTTTATTATTTTTCAAATAGAACAACAGTTTATTTTATTTTTATTCCTCGTGTTCTTCATACTCATGAGTGGCTAAGCTTAATATTTTCAGTCAAGGATTGATTTCAAGTAGGGATTCTTCACAATTGTGAGATCGAAATACAATAAGTATATTCTATAATTCGATTGGATTTTGTGTGTTTTCTGAATTTATGAGAAACTCCATCTCTATTATTTTCTTGCTGTTTGTTCAATAAGGGATCGTTGTTCAATCTAGTAGGAAAGCATATAACTATCAATTAAGTTGAGATTCGTATTGTTTAACTGAATTGAATAAGTAGCGAATAGTATAATTTGATTGTGACCAGGCCTGCGAATTATATTATGGAAACCCACAATCTATTTTAAATGAACTACACTTGTAACTTTGTTGAATAGGGCATGGTCTTTCTAGTTTTTATTGCTGCTAATGTATTAAATTCTATCGCTTATTTAGGGTTGTTTGCTAGTTAGGGATTATTCTAGTGCTTGTCTATTTAATCTAATATTATGGAAAGATTTTTTAGAGGCACTTGTCCAAAAATTATAACCTGTCAGTCTCTTGAATTATAGAATTATCTTTATATCAATGATCAATCAAGAGAATCTCGTGCTATGAATAACCCTTGACTGAATCGTTCCCATTATTGATTTTAATTATTTATTTTACCACTTTCTGTTATTTAGTTATTTTTCAATTTCTACTCTGATTAAAATTCCCCCTTTCTATTTGTTGTTTTACCAACTGGTTTCAACTTAAAAATCAGCTTTTGTTAGTCTCTTGGGTTCTACTCTTCTCACCCTATCTACAATTTATTTAGATTAGGAAGATTAGAAATTATTTTTTGTGGTCTCAACACCCATTAAATTTTGGCGTCGTTGCCGGGGACTAATCTAAATCTGATTTGTTATTTTGATGACCAAATCTGAACAAGCTAATTTAAATTTTGATGCAGAAATTGAGAAGACAGCCCGTGCATTAAGGAAAGCAGCAAGATAGCGAAAGAAACAAGCAACCACAACATCCACACCTCCTTTAGATGAACCAAGACCTGAATTTCTAGTAGAATCTGAAGGAGAAGAAAGTAAATCTGAAGAAGAAGAAGTCATGGCTAAAGAAAAGATGGTGTGATAGCTACATGCACCTCCGGTGGAGCAACAACCTCTTTACATTACTTATCCAGCTCTTTAGGTGGCGTTTCAACTGAAGTTAGGACTAATACATCTACTTCCAATCTTTCGCGGGTTGGAGAATGAAGATCCCAATAAGCACCTGAAGGAGTTTCATGTAGTTTGCTCAAGCATGAGATTGCAAGGAGTAACAGAAGAACATATCAAGTTGAGGGCATTTTCATTTTCTTTGCAGGATGCCGCCAAGGATTGGTTGCTCTATTTGCCTTTAGGGTCAATCAGATCATGGGAGGATATGGCCCGACTCTTTCTTGAAAAATATTTTCCAGCCTCAAGAGCGGCTCTAATTCAAAGGGAGATAAGTGGCATCAAGCAAAAGGATGCAAAAACTCTCCACGACTACTGGGAGAGGTTTAAGAGACTTTGTGCAAGCTGCCCGCAACATGGAATTACTAAACAATCTCTGATTTAGTATTTCTACGAAGGAATGATGGATTTAGAGAGAAGGATGGTTGATGCAGCAAGTGGAGGGCCTCTTGTTAATAAGACTCCTCAATAAGCTTGAGAAATCATATCTACCATGGCTGCCAACACACAACAGTTTGGTAGACGTGAAGACATGCCAAGGAGAGTCAATCAGGTAAGTGACTAACATTGAAAATAAGCTTAATGAACTAACTTTTTTGGCTCAAAGTATTGCTGTAGGTATGTTTTTACAAGCTAAAGTGTGTGGGATCTGTGCTTTTCCTAGACATCCAAATGATGTGTGTCCAACATTATAAGAAGAAACTCAAGAGCAAGTAAATGCAATTGGAGGATTTCCTGCACAGCCCCAAAGGATGTATGATCCTTATTCAAATATGTATAATCTGGGATGGAGATCCAAATTTTAGTTATTAAGCAAGACAACAAAATTCCCATCCCTACCAACATGGATCACCTCAACAACAGCCACAAATGGGTTCAAAATCAGGTACGTCCCTTGAAGATATTGTTAAATCTCTTGCAATTGACACTTAATAATTTCAGCAAGAGACTAGGGTTAGCATTCAAAATCTAGAGAATCAAGTGAGCCAATTAGCAACCTCATTGAGCAAATTGGAGTCCCAAGGGAAGTTACCTTCTCAAACTGTCATTAACCCCATACAAAATGTCAGTTCGATCACTATGAGAAATGGATTGGAGTTGGGAATTCTAGGCCCGATGCAAAGTGACAGTAGCTTGAGGAAAGATGATGGTAAAGTAGCAAGGATTCAGTAGAATGCCTAGACCACTGGCACTAATAATTCAGCCCCCTTTACCTGAAATATTAGCTAAATCAAAAAAGGATAAGGAAGAAAAAGAAATCCTAAAAACTTTATGCAAAGTGGAGGTGAATGTACCCTTGCTCAATGCAATCAAGCAAGTTCCCTGCTACCTAAAGGATTTAAAGGAGCTTTGTACGAATACGAAGAAGTTGGTTGGTTTTCAAAAGGTAAGTGTGGGAGAGAATGTTTTCACTATATTGCAAAGAAAATTACCCCCTAAATGCAAGGATCGAGGTATGCTTTCTATTCCATGTAAAATAGGCAATATTAAAAATAAAAGGAGGGATGTGTGATTTAGGCTCTTTAACAAATGTTTTGCCATTGTCTATTTACTCTTCATTGAATGTTGGTCCATTGAAAGAAACATTCATTACAATTTAGTTGGCGGACATGTCCATTATTTACCCTGAAGGGGTATTGGAGAATGTTTTGGCACAAGTAAAAGGGTTGGTTTTTCTTGCTGATTTTTATGTGTTGGATATGGAGGATGATAAATCCTCCACTTCATCTGAGATTTTGCTCGGGAGACCATTTCTTAGCACAACTAGAGCAAAAATAGATGCTCACGATGGCACAGTTACCATGGAGTTTGATTGAAAAATAGTTAAATTTAGTGTGTATGATGATCCATGTGATGTCCTTAGTGTTTGTGGTATTGATGTAATTGATCCTTTAGCTTCTGAGATAAAGGAAATTGCTTTAAAAGATCCAAAAAGGATTGATTGAAGTTTGAGAACGTCTAGCCTAAGACGTTAAACGATGGCGCTTGTTGGGAGGCAACCCAATGCTAGGCTTGCCCAAGCCTAATAGCTTTCTCTTTTCTTTTCAATTTTATTTTTATTTATTTATTTATTTTATTATTTTTTACTCATCTTCTTCCCTTCATTGCAGTGGTGTATTTGGCTTTCTGGGTAGGCGTTGGAAATAAGAGATATTGGCTTTCCCTCTCATGGTTAAAATGGTTTTACTGAATGCTGTTATTTTTCCTTTGTGTTCTTTTACCTCATAGCAATAACACTGGTGCTTTTACCTTTTATAATTTCTTTTTACTTTTTATTTTTCCTTATTTATTTGTTTTTTAGTTTCTTTTTATTTATTACTTACCGTTTCTTTTTCCTATTCACTCACAATTTAACCTGGGTAATCTTTCCTTTCTCTCTTGTTTGAACTACAACAGCAGCCATCTAAGGAGCAGAACAACGTCGCCCCTTCGTTGAAGTCGCAGATTCCGTGAATGAAGGAGCAAGCTGCCAAGATTTCACTCGGCTCCCTCTCAATACCACTATGGCGTCCCATCCTGCTGATGCTAAACGCTATCAGAGTCACGCGACAATTTTGGTAATACAGGTGCGATGTAGCTTGCCATCTGCAGCGCTTGCCTCCTCACATGTCGGCATCGCACGGCCTGCAGGTCAGGTCACCACCATCGCAAGATGCCGACAACCACAGTCCCTATCAGTTTCACCTCCTCCTTCCTTTTTCTTGGAGATAGACTCATTCCCAAGCCTAAAGGGATAGGGCTCTCACAAATGCTGCTCCTACGTAACCTCCTCCACAGGGACGTTCCTCATCCCTTCTTTTAAATTTTCTTTTTTAATTGTGGAGAACTCTTTGTGTTTGATTGATGATTCCACACTGAGGACAATGTGAGGAGTAAGTGTGGGGGAAGAATCAAGAAATCTAATTTTGGAAGTTCTTGGTTTGTTTAATTTTTAGATAATATTTTTAAAGCATTGAATTTTTTATCATTTTTACCATAATCTAAAACCTGATTCAGATATTTTTTTTTAGCAATTGCTCTTAAATTTTCAATAAATTTTATTGCTTATTCGATGGAAATTTTGATTGTTTGATGTGTATAAATCTTATTTTCAATTTTCTTTCTTGTCTTAAAAGTATGTTTGATTTTCTCTTTTGAGCTCATGAGACAAATTCTTTTCCCTTTAACTAATCTCTTTATCATTAAATTGACTTTTTCAGATTTTTGGCATGGTAATAGTAGTTTTCATTATAGACTTCCATCTTCTCCATTCTATAGATAGCATCCCCTACTCATTCTATTTTGTACAAATCATTTAGACTTCATTAATAGGTGAAACTTTTAAATTGTTTATGCTTAATTCATTATTGTGCACATTTTAAAACTTTGTTTAACTTATCTAAAGTGCTACACTTGGATGTTTGGATGTATGATTTGGAAGGATGGAAGGTGCAAATCGCGCAAAGCGATGTAAAAGGTGAGAAATAAAAAAAGAACAAAAAAAGCAGTAATGCACTTGAGTTCTCTAAAAAGTTGCAAAAAAAAACAAAAAAACAAAAAAACAAAAAAAAAATGATAAAAGAGAACGAAAAAAGTGGTAATGCACATGAATTCTCCAAAACTTGCAAAAAAAAAAAAAATGGAAAATGAAGTGTGGAGAAGACATCTTCCTTTCTTTTGAAAAAAATTACACCATATCTTACACTATTGTACTTTGGTAGGTTAACTTTATGTTTTGAGATGCGACAACTTAAATTCTTTTGGAACCTAATATGTTGTGTGCATAAATTTTCAACTTTAGTCCATAATATGTTGTGTGCAGAATCTTACTAGATACGAGGAAATCTTCTAAGGTTTGAACTGGCCTGTTTTTTAAGGGATTTAGCAGATACTCAATTAGATATTTTTATATTCTTTCCGAAAGATAATTATTTTTGGGGGTTTCTTTTCTCCTCTATATATAGGATTTTAAGGATTGTAAAAGGGGTATCTCTCTCTCTCTTTATTATTTTTCAAACAGAATAACAGTTTATTTTATTTTTATTCCTCGTGTTCTTCATAGCCATGTGACACCTCGATCTCAGGGGAATACCATAAGGAATTTTAAGGTAATTTTATTCTTTATAATTTTGGAATAATTAGACTCTTGGATTGGACTAATAAGAATTTTTGGGACATTTTATATCGAAATAATGAATTTAATTCTAATTATTAGAAATTATTGTCAAAATATTGGTTGACAAATATTATTGATATTCAATTGTAATTAGAGTTTTAGTAAAAATTTATTTTTGACTACTATTAATTAGTAGTAGTATAATAATAATAAAAAAAGAAGCTATTAAAAAAAAAAGAAGAAAGAGACTTTCTCTCTCTCCTCCCCATTTCTCTCTCCCCAACCTTCTCCTCTCACTGTCATTGCGGCCTTTTAGCTTCCAGTGACCGACGCAGATGGATGAGTACACCAAACGCAAGAGCTCAACAAGTGGAGCTCATATGTGGTCTCGAATTATGTGATAGGAGCTTGAATCGATGAAAACCACAGCTGGAAGGTCACGTCGTCGTGTGGTGAAGTTTCTAACGATCCACGCTGTTTCCAGCAGTTCTAGAGTGAAGGAGGGAGACCGATTGATTCCACACTTCCATGCGATCACTTTCCACCAACCAATGTCAGCAACTAGGCTAGCATGGTGAATCCTCCATGACCAGCGGCCTCAAGGTGACTGTCGAGGCTATTTTCAGCAAAATAACTCACTGACTTAGTGAAATAAGGGTGGATTTTGATTCCTCGTGAAAAACTGAGTAGATTGGTGGTACCCTTGCGAAATTCTGGGCGAGCTCGACTTTTTGGCCATCGTGCACGGCGAAGCTTATAGTGGTTCGGTGACCGGCTGGTGGCGGTCCGGCGAGACACATGGGAGATAGAATATTGCATTTCGCACACTGAACACGAATCCGAAGTCCGATTTCCAATCGGTTGAGATAAACCACAGAAGTGGATTATAGTCAATAAATAAGAAAGCAAGGCAAATGTAGCCTTCCAATTTAGGTTTGTGCAATACTAACTTTCTATTTTAATTAAAGTTAAATATATTTTTAATTTCATAAATATTTATGAAATGTTTTATTTCTTTAAATGAATTATGAATACCATTTTATGGATTTTAGAAAAAAAAAGGAGAATGAGATTTTTATGTGATGATTTCTGAATGATTACTATGATTTCATTTGGAAATTTTGTATTTATGAAAAAGAGAATGTTGGTTACTTCTATCTATTGTTTGAAAGGTGGCTTTATTTAAATATTTTGATAATGATTGGATATGAATTTCAGTATTCATGATATATGATTGATATTTTATGATATCTGTAAGCAAAATAAGGAAAGAACAAGTTATATGAGAAATATTATGAATAAGCAAAAAGGATAAGTTTTTGGGCTCTAATATACTTAGTGTGAATATGTTGTAAGATTTGATTTACTCTGTAAGATGAGCATGCTTAGCTTTGATGCCTCTCTGTTATGTTATAAGCTATGATCATATGCTAGGGTTATCACCCCTTATGGATAAGCAAATGCGCTTATCAACCGGTGGCGCTTTTATAGGCCAATTTTCTGGTAGCGCTTTCCTAAAACACAACTGGTGGCGCTTTTGCAGGCCAGTTTTCTGGTGGTGCTTTCACAGACCACAATTATGTGATTCAGTCATTTAGTTATTCTGAAATCTTATCTGCTTCATTTTCTCCTAAGTGTATTGGAGGCCCATATATGAGAATTCGTTTTTAAGAAAATTTAGATAATAAGTTCTGTTATATGATTTGAGTTGTTATATGTATTGGTAGTTAGTAGGTTTATATTATATTAATTTGAGCAATGGATTTTGAAATGTTTATAATAAGGAACTCTCTTTAAAATTTATATTTCTAAATTATTATTTGATTTAAATTATAATTAGCATCACTGAGTTTTATACTCAGCGTGATGAGTTTTCTCACGCGCAGGTTGAAGATAATACAAACTAAGGTGATCCAGTAATCCAGCATCAGAGGAGGAGGACGTGTTTCAGACATATAAGTATAAGTATTATAAAACTTGGCATGTAGTATAAATAATATTATTTGTTGAGAGTGTAAGTAGTGGTTGGGGAATTAACACTTAACACTAAACTTATCTTGGATTTCAATTGATAGACTATTTTATAATTCAATTTGATTATTTAATTTTTTTATTATTGAAAGTCTTAAAGAAGAACTAATATTTTAAATACAGATATCTTTGTATAGTGGTTAAATAGTGATCAATGTTATAAGAGAAAAAAATAGTTATTATTAAATTTTCTAATGTATTATGAATTATATTCTTTTCTTTAATTAAATGTTTTCTTAATTTTAAAATAATAGTAAATAAATAAGCAAATCAACCTGTGTTTCTGGCATAGAATGTGACATCACTGTCTAGTCCTGCAGGACTGGACAAGTGGTGCTACAAGCCATGAGCGACTAAGCTTAATATTTTCAGTCAAGGGTTGATTTCAAGTAGGGATTCTACACGATTGTGAGATCTAAATACGATAAGTATATTCTTTAATTCGATTGGCTTTTGTGTGTTTTCTGAATTTATGAGAAACTCCATCTCTATTGTTTTCCTGTTGTTTGTTCAATAAGGGCCCATTGTTCAATCCAATAGGAAAGCATCTAACTATCAATTAAGTTGAGATTCATGTTGTCTAACTAAATTGAATAAGTAGCAAATAGTATAATTTGATTGTGACCAGACCTTCGGATTATATTATGAAAACCCACAATCTATTTTAAATTAACTACACTTGTAAGTTTGTTGAATAGGGCAGAGTCTTTCTAGTTTTTATTGCTGCTAGTGAATTAAATTCTATCGCTTGTTTAGGATTGTTTGCTAGTTAGGGATTATTCTAGCGCTTATTTGTTTAATCTGATGTTACGGAAAGATTTTTCAGAGGTGCTTCTCCAACAATTATACCCTGTCAGTCTCTCGAATTATAGAATAATCTTTGTATCAATGATCAATCAAGAGAATCCCATGCTATGAATCACCCTTGACTAAATCGTTCCCATTATTGATTTTAATTATTTATTTTACCACTTTCTGTTATTTAGTTATTTTTTGATTTCTACTCTGATTAAAATTCCCCCTTTCTATTTATTGTTTTACCAATTGGTTTCAACTTAAAAATCAGCTCTTTTGTTAGTCTCTAGGGTTCAACCCTTCTCACCCTTTCTATAATTTATTTAGAATAGGAAGAGTAGGAATTATTTTTTATAGTCTCGACAGTCATCAGTGTGCCTTTTATAGGCAAAGAGGATGGTGGAGCTGGCCTGGTCGGCGCCGACCACCCTAAAAATAACATTGGAGCTCTAGTTTCTAGCATCGGCGGAGGGTCCTAACATCGATGGATGGTCTCGGCGGTAGCCTTGTTGGCATTGTTGCTGAGGTGATCGACGCTGTAACGCCTTGACCCCAACCACCGAAGGAATTGTCCGATTTGGATTAAGCCGATTCCATCCCATACTAGATCGGTAAGACTCACACGGTTTTGTCCCACAGGTGAAATGGGAACTTCCCAAGAGGTCACTCATCCTAGGCTTTCTGTCAAGCGAGCACACTTAACATTGGAGTTTTTTCAACTCTCCAGCCATTCCACCAAAAGGCGTCTCTAATGATTAGTTACCCCCTTTTCGATATATGATCCAATTCATTCCTTTGTCCTGCATTCGACTATCCTAGCTAGCCTTCCATCCTAGAAGCTCGCTAGGAATGCTCTCTACCCGCCATCTTAGGATCGCTTTGCCGGGTCGGGATGTCATAGGAATTGTAACAGTCTATTTATTTAGTGTCTTTTTCAATGTTGGTAATAGTGATTTACCGGTCTGTGAATAGTACATCGGTTTGGGACTTGATATTATTTCGGTCCGAAAAAATTACTAAGAGTGCCTAATATTTGATTTAATATTTTTGGAGCATGTTTGCATGATTTAGGTGAGTAGAAAATATTTCATGAATATTTTTGGAGAATTAAGGCATTTAATGAATAGTGATTTTTAGTGTAGTATGTTAAGAAATAATTGAGGAATTATTTATGTGGAATTAATTTAATTAATTGGTGGTGTTAAATAATAATTAGAGGAGAATTATTTGAGAAATATTTAGATCCATTGGATGAGAATACCTTGACTTGATCATAGCCCTTCATTAAGTATAAAATTAAGAAGTCAAATTTAACTTTTCCACCTAAAAGCTACCTTTCACCAAGCAACACTTCTTTCTTCTTCATCATCTTCCTCTTCTTCTTCTCCACGCCACTCTCTTCTTTCTTTCTCTTCCATTTTCTTCATTTCTTACCTCTAAAGTACACCCAAATCACCTAATTAAGCTTTGAATTAATAATCAGACATTAAGAACTAAGCAAAAGGAGTTGGAATTTAGAGTTTT
The DNA here is from genome assembly GCA_947857235.1 of Jatropha podagrica. Classification (NCBI taxonomy): domain Eukaryota; kingdom Viridiplantae; phylum Streptophyta; class Magnoliopsida; order Malpighiales; family Euphorbiaceae; genus Jatropha; species Jatropha podagrica. Next base: position 1,340 of record CANUEP010011063.1, on the reverse strand, counting down.
CAAGTAAAGGAATTGGAGTTACCATTGAAGCAAGTAAGTTGTGAATTTTAGAATTTGTGAATAAATGAGTAGAATTCAAAGTTTAGGCATGTATTTGATGCATTAAATCATGCTCCATTCATTTCTTTTGTTAATTTTGATTTTAATGTGCATTTCTTCTATTTTGAAGAAGTCTAAAAGGGAAGGAGAAAGCCAAAGAGTGAGGCTTTCCGACCTTCTTCAAGCTTGATTAAGAGGTTAGTGAACTAATATCTCTATTCCCCTTTCATTTCCTTAAATTTTCAATTTTTAGGTTTTTGAATGGAATTTTTAGAATTGTGTGAATTGAGTTGGGGAATGAGTATTTGAATGCTTTTACATGATTTTCTATGTATTTTAAGCTTAATGAAATGCTTGAATGGGGAGAAGAACAACTCCATTCCTCTTCCCCATAGTTGGCCGAACCTCCCTAAAGGGGAAGGCCTTTGATTTTGTTCTTTGCTTTGATTTCCTTTCATGGTAAATGTGTTTTGATTTGGTATTCTTTTAAGAGAGTGATTATTTTGAAAAGAAACCATTTTCCCTTTGATTTGGAAGAAGTGGCCGAACCTATGTAGGTGAAGGACACTTTGTTTCCTTTGATCTCTAAGTTTGATTTTAACTTAAAAGAGTTTATTAATAAGCAATTTGATGAAGGTTTAAGTTTTACTTCGAATTCCAATGTTTTAGCATTTTTCAAGGACCTAAAGAAGGTTTGAATATGTAAAAAAAGGGTTTTGTAGTCAATTGTTTCAAGTAATGATTTTTAAGGTTTCAAGTAGTGAATTTGATTTAGGAATTAAGGCTTTTAATGGAGGAAGCCATTCCTCCTTTGTTTCCAATAAGAGGCCGAACCTCCTATAATGGGTAAGGCTTGTTTTTGTCTTTTAAATATTGATTTTAAAGTGTTTTAAGCTATGTATATTTGGTATTAAGAAAGTATGATTTTGGCTTTGAACATAAGAGAACTTAATGAGTATTTACAAGTTATAAGTTAAGTAATTTTGAAATGATAAGTATTAAGTTATAAAATGTTTTGAATAAGGAATTGTGCATAAGAAATATGACTAATTGTGAAAGAATGGTTTTGATTTAGGCTCTACTATGAATGATTAAAATGTAAAAAGATGAGATTGATTCCGATATGTGAGCATGTTGGGCTTATCAGGCCATTCTGTTATTGTGAATACTCAAATTTTGAGGCTCAAAAGGCCAGTTTTCCCGGACTGCAAACAGTCCGGCCGGAGAATTCTCCGGAATGAAAAAACTAGAAGGTCTGTCGGCCGCAGCGGTGGCAGCCACCCTTAACGGCGGCGTTAGCC
>CANUEP010011061.1:0-17210 GCA_947857235.1 Jatropha podagrica | reverse complement strand
TGGTACTGCATCATCAGAGCTAACGGTGATGGCTGTAAGAACAATGGCAATGATGGCATATTCGACGAATGCGAGGAGACTGAAGTGTTTAATCATCTTGTATAGATTTTGAGTTTCTTGATATGTTTTTTGTTTCTTTTTTTATTACGAATGTCGCAATTTATATAACACCGAAGAGGAAGAAGTCTTGATACAATTGAGATTTAGAAAGTTTATCGCATTCTCTTGCTTCCTTTTACTCTAATGGGAGTGTTTCTCTGTATCCTGTTTGAAATTTGTGGTCTGTGTCAATTTTACTTTTTCCTTTTGATCGACTCTTCATAAATCAATCAATTGTTAAGTAAGAGGGTGTAATTTTGTCTAAATTGGTACAATAGAAATTATTTTTTATGTTCAACGAAACACTGTCTTTTTGAAAATTATAATAAATTGATAATATCAATCATAATAAATTTGATTGAACGAATGTAATCCAACGGAAGCAAAAGCATATTTATTTTTAAAAATCGAAAAATGCGTTTGCAACATCTTAATTAGTGTAAGTGTAAATAAAACTTAAACATGAGAGTTGGTATTAGGAAACTTATCATTAAAATATTTTTTTTTTCCTTTTCTTTCACGAATGTGTTCTAATGGAGCTATTCAAAATTACTATTAGAGAGTTTTGCAACATTTCCCATCACAAGTTCTTGCGAAAGCTAACCCACGATTAATTGGTTTAGAATATTTTATCTTTGAGTTGTATTTTTTAAAATATGACTACATAAGTTAATAAATAAATAATAAAAATACCCAAATAATTTTATTCAAAAATTCAATTGCAGCATTTAGAATTTTGGAGACAATATACCTTACAAATTGAATTTGAGGGCATTAAATTTTATGTAGATTAAATATAATCTGGTATAAAAATTTTGATGGTGATTGTATAATTTTGATTTCATGGTTGTTGTGGTGATAGGATAAATAAACCTTTAGCTCAGAAAAAAAAAAAGAAACATTTATGGTATATCTGTATAAATATAAATGACTCGTTCGATGATACATATGTTAAGTGGATTATTAGGACTTGAGAACAAAGTACGATAAATAAAAAATAACGAATGTTTGTGGAGTATATATATTTTTGAGATGCATAATTACGTATGAGGTATGTAGGTATTATGAATGAAATAAACTTTTATGGATATAAGCTGAATGAATTAATGCTCGGAAGGAAAATAGAATTCTTGAAGTATTTATGTGCCAATTGTTGGAGTTTATATGAAATTGACATTCTATAATTGATAATAGATTAAATAAGAAATATTTAATTATTTATGGATGTCTTATTTTCAATATATGAAGCACGTAGGGAATCATTATGATATACAAGAATAAGTTATTTAGTTAGTGAATTATGATTAAGTGGTTCAAATGAGTGATTAGAGATATGAGTTAAGTCTAGAAAGGTATATGAATTTTATGAGTTTATAAGAAATTGTTCCAAGTTGAATTTTACAATGTTTATTTGGAAGTGATTTCCGAATTAAAATGATTTGAGGTGCATAGGTAATTATTGTTAGAATAGAGCAATCAATTTAATAATAAAAAAAAGTATTTATAAACATTTATCATAAAGGACTCATGGAGATTATTAATATTTAGATAACTGGAGTATGTAAGAGAAATTGATATGTAACTAGAGGAAATGAATCAACTATATGAAAGATTGAAGAGATATAGGTTATATGATATGAATGAATTAATGAAAGTTATTATTATTGCATGATGATTAAGGTATAATAGAGTTGTGATTTATATGAACCGGCAAAAATAGAAATGATAAGTGTATGAATATGAAATTAAATTTGAAGAGTATGTTAGAATGATAAGTGTATGAATATGAAATTAAATTTGAAGAGTATGTTAGAATTAAACGATGTGTAAGAAATTGTCTAGAATTAAAATTTTTATGGGAACTAGATCTTATTATGACTTTTCACTAGAGACTAATAAATAATCTGAGAAGACTAATATAAACTTAGGAATACATGCTTCGAATGTGAGTACAAAATTTTGGAGGATATTAAGATTTGTACATTCCCTTAATGGAATTAGCTCATATTAATAGTTATCAAATAAATTTAGGTATGACGTTTCACAAAATTTTTATAATAAGAAATATAAATCTCCTAGTTTATTGGAAGAAGTAAGAGATATGAAATTAACAGAACCCGAGTTAGTTCAAGTTAACTCTGAAAAGAGATTTACCGTGCAATACATAATCAAAACAGATTTTGATAAACCAAAAAGTTATCCACAAAGAATTAATATTTTCAAAAAGTGATATAGTATTTTTAAAAGTATCTTCTATAATAAATATCTTTCATTTTGGCAAAAATGGGAAACTAGCTTCTAGATATATAAGACCCTGTAGAATAATGACGATAAAAGAGAAAGTAGCTTACGAGCTGGATTCACTTGATAATTTCTTTTATGTAAATCTGGTTTTCCACGTGTCCTTGTTAAGAAAGTATATCTCTTATCCATCTCACATATTAAAGCTACAAGAAGTCAAAACGAGTGAAGACTTAACTTATGAAGAAGTGTTAGTTAGGATAATTGAACTATAGATTTGTAAACTCCGATTTAAAGAGATCCATATGTTCAAAAAGTTGTGGAGAAACCATCCAGTCAAGGAGTGCACGCGGAAAGTAACGGCTGAGACGCAAGAGAGATATTCCTATCTTTTTTCAGTTTGAGTGAGAGATTTCATCTTGTTGATAAATAAACTTGACTCATTCTATATAATTTTTGTTTGTTATATCGTCTTATCTTATTACTTCTAAAACTCAAGGACGAATTTTATAAGGAGGAGAAAATTATAATACTCCGAAATTTTTATTTCAAAATATTTTTCATTTAAAATTAATCATTAAATTATTATTCAATAATATTACGCAACGTAGTATTATCGAGACCGAAAATCATTTTAGTTCGTCCAAAAATTAATTAACCATTAATCAATTAAAATCGGATCAATTTTTTTTATTAGACCGAATTAATTAAAATTAGACCCGAGTCGGATATTTTTGAAAAATACTGTGCATTACTATTTTTTTCTCCCCAACAATCTAACGTCGGATGGTTTGATTTTTTTTTAATAATTTTACTTTTTTTTCCTTTTTCTTTCTTTCTTTTCTCTCTTTTCTTCTTATTTTCCTCACCTTCTTCTTCTCTTCGACACAACACACCCTCACACAGCACTCTCTCTCTCTCTGTGTGTCCCTACCTCTCCCTGTCATTGCGCAAGAAAAGCAGCACCACCGCTGCTGTTCCGCCAACCGCTGCAACTCCAGCCATCACAGTCACAACAGCACCACACCACCTCCAGCCACACTTCTCTCCTCTCCTTTCTCCCTCGATCTCTCTGTTATACTCTCTCTCTCTCTCTCTCTCTCTGTGCAAAGTTCGGCCACCACCACAGCTGTAGCAGCTTCACTGTGCCACCACAGCCGTGGTCCCAGCAGTGTCGCGCCACCGCTGTAGCTGGCTTTCCTCCTCCATGCGGCTAGCCTCCAGCTGCCTCTTTCCATCACGCGATCCAGACCCAACCAAGCTTCGTCACGCCACCGTTTCAGCAGCAGTTCCTTCCCGTCATTCCCAACAAACCAGACGCACCAGGTCGCCAGTCCAGCTGCTGCAGACGGTTGAGCCACTGCCTCCTCCTCCTCCTTTAACCTTCGGATGTTTAATCTTTGGGACTGTGATAAATATTGGGTATTAATTTTAATCCCAAAATATATTTAGTTAATTTTTAAAATTTTTGATTGATTAATTTCATCATTTATGGGGTTAACCTAATTATTTGGTTGAATTTATATATTGGAGGATTTTATTATTTTAGGGATTTAATAATTAATTGGTTAAATTGAATGATTGTGGTGATTGACTAATTATAGGATTTTGATTATTTGATTATAAGTATATTGTTAGAATTTCAGTAGTTGATTGATTATTTGGTTATAGGTTGAGAGTAATTAATTTTTTTTGTTTAGAATAATATTATTATGAAGATTAATTTAATTATAGAATATTGATTATTGGTTGATTAATTAGTTATGTGATTGATTGATTAATTAGTGAATTTGATAAAATAAATAAGTTGATGACTTGGTTAATTAAAGATTAAGTATAGGATTTTAATTAATTTTGAGGGTGAGTAATTAAATTAATTGTATAATTTTATTTGGTTATTATTCTATAATTATAAAAATTAGTTTATTAAGGATGAATGGGTATTATTGAAGAATTTTAAATAAGTGGTGTATATTAAGAGTTGAATTAATTAGTTGATTGGTTAAATGGATTATTATGAAAGGTGAAGTTTTATTGTAAAGATTAAATATATTATATTAGAATATTATCAAAGGTGGTATTTTGAGAATTTGGTTAATTATGGATTAATTGTGGTTAGTGTTAAAATATGTTGTTAATAGAATTTTTATAATTAATTGATTTAATTAGTTATACTATATTAAGTTAAAAAAATAAAAATGATTATTTGGTTATAAAGGATTTTAATTATATTGAGTTGTTATTAATGGGAAATTAGTGGATTTAAGTAAAATGATATATGAGAGTACATTATACAAAAATAAATTAATAGTTAAAGATTAGAATTGATAAATTTGAGTTAATTATAATTATTTTAGAGTTGAATTGATTATTGAGGTTAAAGACAAATTATAAGATTTGATAATTGAAGTTATTAAATAAATTTAAGGAGTTTAAGGGTAATCATTATAAAGGGAAATTCAAAAATGAATATTTGATGAAATTGATTAAATTTATGTAGTGAATTAAATGGTGAAATTATTTATGTATTTTAATTAAAAGATTTAAATTGGACAATAGATAAGGATGGATTATATTATTAAAGAATTTATTATTTGTTGGTGTTAATTTATAGTTAGGAATACAAATATATTCTAAGGATACTAGAAGTAAGGAATTAAGTTAATAAAGGAATATAGTTTTGTAGTTATTAAGAATTAAATAAAGTAGATAAATTAAATAATTGAGAAATATTTTGAGACCAGATATAAATTAAGCAGAATAAATTATTTGGTAATAAATATTAATTATTGTGAAATTAAGATTTTATTGAGTGAATTATATTGGTGGTGAATTATAAATTATTAAATTAAAAATTTTTTATAAGTCATCATTTTAATGGTTAGATATTTGAATAATTAATTACCAATAAACAGACTGCGTAAGTAATAATTATTTAATATATTTGATTATTATTTATATTGAAATATAAATGGGTAGTTATATTTTGGGAAATGCTACTATAAATAAAATAGAAATTAGATTTAAACCGATAAATAAAAAAAAATTTATTAAAAGCTTTTAGTTAAGAGATTCAGTATTTGATATTATTTTCTTTACTATATGTATCTTTCTAGATCGATCGAGATCCTTTGCTGCTTCTTTAAATCAGGACCCAAAGTAGAATTGAAATATTCTACTATTACTGTGAGTAATAATAAATGGTGCACACCATATTGCATACATACATTTCATACGCATATTATATACTATTTATATTATTTAAAATAATTACAAAACATTCCCTATTTCTATTATTATATTATTCTTCATCTTCCAAATATAATATTTTAGTTCTATAATTTCAGTATTTGATATATAATATTTCGGTTCTATAAATTTATATAATTTTTGCCATTGATTACATTCATACGTTACATTTATTGTATTGAATATATTTGGTGAATATTTGCAATGTAAAATAATGTTTTGTATCTAGGTAGAAATTAGGATGACGTGTGTCATTATGGGTCAGTGGCCAGGTATGGAGATCGGCTTTCCAATATATATATATATATATTTTATTATAATGAAAATTGACCGGGAATCAATAGGTGGATTCATGACGTCATTAACCAATTTCCATATGTTGCTGAATGTGAATTATTTGAAGATGTTAATGTTATGACCCATGTGTTGTGGAAATGGTTCATTTCATCCATTATGAAAGCATAATGCATGATTGTGTGGGTTTGCATTATTTATTATTATTCAATAAGTTTAGTGAAAGTCGCACATCCATAAACATTTTTTAGAAAATAAAAGAATTGCTGATTCTTAAAATTCTACTTCTTTTTCCGCAGAGATTCAGTAGTTATTTCCATCTGTAAAAATGTTAGTATGAATTATTTATTAAATTTGAGACATTCCGCATACTTTATTCAATTTCGCAGTTACGATGCTAAATTGATATTGGTTATGCAAAAAAAATTATTATGTGCTGACAAATAATCTGTGAAGTAATTATTTTAAAAATTTTGGAGACTATATGTTAGAAATAGTTTGACCATATTATGACAAATAAATATGTATATGAAAATCTATTTTTATTAAATGGGTACAGACCCGAGCTATGGATTATACATGTGATATTGAAGCTGGGCGAGAAATGATATTAACCGTTTATTGACCAATCTCATAATATAAGTTTATTATTTTTAGAGTCAGATGACAATAAAGATAAAATATTATATTTTAAGTTTACTGTGGGTCTTGGAGGCCTTAAGCTTACCAAAGTCCTAGTGTCGGTCCGGCTCACGGTTGACCCACAGTTTTGAATCATGACAATCAATATATTAATTTATACATATATAAATCAAATTTTTAATTAATCTTAAATTTTTTATTTTCTAAAAACATTTTAGTAGAATTTAAAATAATTTTTATAAATATCAATTATTGTAGAATTCATTTTGAATAAATAGTTTAAAATATCGGCATAAATCCAATGAAGATTAAAAATATAAAAAATAATTAAAATTTGTCTTGATTTAAAATAAGTTGAGAAATACTGTTAATTTTCTTCATAAAAGAAAGTATATATATCAATTTAATTATATTTTAATTGATCATCGAGAACTAAATATATTTTATAATTTCATCGCTATCACCATATTAATTATGTTCAAATTTATCAAATGCCATGAAAATAGTATTATATTACTTGGAAAGAATCCATTTCTTTTTGTTAAAAGTATGATGTAATTTTTTTTATAGTTTCATTTATATTGAAATGGATATTTATATAAATTCTGTAAAAATAAAAAAGTAAAAAAAAAGAAAATGAAAGAGAGAATATTAATGCAATTGTTAATTATTTATAAAAGAAAAGTGAAAAGTTTTTAAAATATTAATAATATTATTAATTATTTAAAAATTAAAAATAATAATTATATTAATTAAATTTTCAATTAATAATATTAAAAATAATCTTTTAAAATATAAAAATTATTTTTAATTAAATAGATTAATATTGTGATATAAATATTTTAATACTTTAAAATGAGCTTCCAACTTTTATTTATTTATTTATATGGATAGACAGACAAGGCTCCAACAAACGGGAGCCAAACGGATAAACGGCACTGTAAAAGACATGCAAAATCCAAAATAAGAATTTACCTTTCTTTATCCACTGAGATTCTTCCAGACGACGATAGCCAAACCGCCTGCACTGTCAAACTCACAGAAATATAGAGAAGAAAGTGGTCGAGTTCATAACATTTGAAGGTTTAATGGTGGCTTATAAAGTTAAATTGAAAAATCAAAATCCATACTTACCAAATTAGGGTTTATAAACCTGGGGAGATTTCGGTGTTTTTTGCGTTTGTGTTGTTCAGATTGGGTGTTGCGTATTTGCCGTCTTGGTATGGAGAATATGGAAATCGATTCGCCCGCTGAACCTAACCCTCCAAAGCCGCGCGATCGAGATGATATAGTCATGCGGGTTCGAATTTCATTTCTCATTCGATTTCTTTTCTTCCTGCTTCTAAAACGATGGTTTTGTTTTTCTTACCAGTGTGCTTTGGATTTGCTTGCGTGTTTGCAGTGTTTAAATTCACTTTAGCTATGAGAAATTTGATATTTTTGAAGCAGGCAATCGACTCAAACTTACTTTGTGTTTGTTTAGGATGAAAATTTCGACATTTTCTCACCATTTTTGTTATAACTGAACTTGTGATTATAAATGGTTGAGTAATGGATTGTTGGATTGTTTAGTGGTTATTTAAATGTATTATTCACAATTTCCCCCCTTAATTTTCAATGTTAAAACAGAGGCTTGCTCAGCTTGGAGTGCCTGATGAGTACCTTCAAAGGATGCATGCTGGTATAGTTGCTTTTATCATGGATAATCCAACCTGGATTCCTGACATTGTCTCTGCTATTTTACCTCCTGATGAGGATGTGGCAGAGGTTATCCAGGAAACCAAGGCAGGATCAAAGAAGTCTGTGATCCCAACAATGAAACATCGGTTCAGGGGCTGCATGATTTGGTTAAAGTGGCTGATGTTTTTGGGTGAACCAACTATTGCTTTGGGTAGACTGGCAAGGATAAGTACTGGTCGAGGTGTTTGTGGGGCTGTTTGGGGAAATAATGATATAGCATATCGATGTCGAACCTGTGAACATGATCCAACATGTGCAATTTGCGTTCCTTGTTTTCAGAATGGGAACCACAAGGACCATGACTATTCCATTATTTACACTGGTGGAGGATGTTGTGATTGTGGGGATATTACAGCATGGAAAAGGGAAGGCTTCTGCTCGAAACACAAAGGTGCTGAACAAATACAGCCCCTTCCAGAGGAGTTTGCAAACTCTGTAGGGCCTGTACTTGATGCTTTATTCATTTGTTGGAAAAATAAGCTAGTATCTGCAGAAACCATCTGTCAGAACAATCCTAGATCAAAAGATCGTATTTTAGTGCGCAAGAAGGTTGCAAATGAGTTAACGTTTGTGGCGCTTGAGATGCTCCTTGAGTTCTGCAATCTCAGTGAGAGTTTACTTAGTTTTGTTTCAAAAAAGGTGATCTCATTAGTAGGTTTGTTGGAGATTCTGGTAAGGGCAGAGAGGTTCTTGAGTGAAGGTGTTGCAAAGAAACTTTATGAGCTGCTTCTGAAGTTATTGGGAGAACCAATCTTTAAATATGAGTTCGGTAAAGTCTTTTTAGGTTATTACCCTGTAGTTATACATGAAGCCATAGAAAAGGATGATGATACTTTCAAGAAGTATGCACTCCTTTCTACATTCTCTGTACAGATCTTTACAGTGCCAACTCTCACCCCACGACTTGTGAAGGAGATGAACCTACTACCTATACTTTTTAGATGTTTGGAAGATATACTCATTCATTCTGCTGGAGAAGATGGTCGTTTACGGGTAAACCTACATTCTTCTCTACTCCGTGATTCAAAATCTACTTGTCTGCATATGCTTTACTTCTTATGGCCGCATTATGTAATTCTTTACTTAGTGCCATTTTTGCACTTGAGCAGAAGTATATCTTAAGGGTTGACTTGCTTGAATAACTTTTCTATACTAGAGACTATATGGTGAAAGAAGAGTGTTGTTGTTTCATGCATTGTGTTGAATTTATGTTTTTCCTATGTTGCCTATGTTGCTATCTTAAACTTGCTAGTCGTAAAAATTCTTCTGTTTTGAAGACAAATATGGTACCATTTATAATACTTGGAAATTCCATGCTTCAAATGAAAGTTAAAAACATGTGTTTTGTATTGGATGGTGTTGGCTTGTTTGTTGCTCAAATTCTCTCTTGGGTCTACTTGCTGTAGTCCTGTGCAATACTGCAAATGAAGTTTCTATTCAGATCCAGTTTTTTGTAGTTTTGCTTCATGAACTGCATCTTGATTTGATTTTCTTTCATATGACAAGGAATTACAAGCAATAAGCTAATGATTTTTTGACGAATAATGTTTGCAAAGAAGCTTAAAGAATCTTTCTTGATTGATTTTTGAAAGCAAGCTAAAAAATGTCAAGCACTTCAGTCACTGTTTGTTGCTTTTATTTGTGCCTTTTTCATTATATCAAAAGCCTCTTTAGCCTTTAAGCATTTGCTTGTATGATCTCTGTACCTATTCATCCTTTATAACTCATTAATTTGAACTAGGCATGTCTATTTGGAAGAGTAATGGATGGTGCTAATCTGCTTTGTTCTATTTGATTTGGCAACTTGTAGTAGAAATTTCTTTGGAAAATTTGCATCATATTTAAAAATACTAGAGCAAAACATGGCCCTATGTTCATTAATGAGATTTTTTTTAAAGGTTGTTTATCAATACCTGTCAGTAAGGAAAATTGGATTTACTGATTTTTCTATTTAGTTAAAACTCCGCCCAAGTGAGTCTGGCAAAGCATAGTTGGTCTTAAGCCTAGAAAAAGGAGAATGGTTTGTGATAGGTTGACAGCTAGTGTAAAAATCACTCAAATATGCATTATGAACCTTTTGGAATTGGAGACAGGATTATCTCTTTAAAAATAGTGTGGGGAGATGGGATAGTTAACATCATGAGTGCTTTTGCTTCTCAAGTAGGATTAGACCGAGAATCTAAAGCTAAGTTTTGGGAGAGATGAATGCATTAATGCAAGGAACCCAAGTAAACAACATATTTTTATTGTTGGGGAGGAGGGGTGTAAATTGACACATAGGTGGAGATAGCAGCGACTTTGGCAGATACACAAAAGTTATGGCTATGAATGAAGAGGGAAGACTATTTTGAATTTGCATCAGCTTATGATTTAGTCTTGGCTAATACTTGCTTTAAAAGAGGTAGTCACACTTGATCGCCTTTAAGAGTGGGGGTAACCAGAGCCTAATAGACTTCATACTTGAGGAAAGGATAAGGCTATGTGTAAAAATTGTAAAGTTATACCAGGAGAAGCTATGTGTAAAAATTGCAAAGTTATACCAGGAGAAGCCTATAAACAATTCAACATCGAATAGTGGTCTAGATGTGAAGAGCAAGAGTAATATGAAAAAGAGAAGAGTTTAAGAGAACCAGAATGGACACTGAAAAGTAAAAACAAAATAGCTTTTAAGGACAAGCTATGAAAGGAGAATGTGTGGAACTTGGAAGGTAATGCAGAGGACCTATGAAAAGAAATGAGGAGTTGCATTAAGAAATGGCAAGCAAAGTGCTCTGCATGTCTAGAGGGTTAGGGCTTTGACTGCAAGATTCTTAGTGGTGGAATGAGGAGTTATAAAAAGTCATCAAAGCAAAACGAGAGTGTTATAGAAAGTTACTGAAAGCATCTAATGAGGAGGCTTTTGAAGAATATAAGAGAGCAAAGAGAGAAGCTAAAATGTGGAGATAAAATGAAAGAACACTTGAGATGGTATGGTCATGTATTATGTACAACATGTTGCCCTGGTTCACAAATGTGATAATTTAGTAGTGGAGGGTGCTTAAAAGGGAAGAGGTCGACCTAGAACTGCTTGGAGGGAGTTGTCACTAAAGATCTATGGTCTCTGGGTATTAGTGAGGATATAACTATAAACAAAATAGAATGGAGGCAAAAGATCCACATAATAGACCCTAGTTAGTTGTTGCCTATTTTATGCTTGTCCTATTCATGAATATATCACATTGATCTTAAAATTTTCATTCAAAATTTTTTCTTCTTCGTACTGGTTAGTTGTTTTAAACTTTTTGCGACTTATAATTTGATTTACATTGATATTAATTTTTGGTCAGGGCAAATATTTGAAATAAAGGATTCATATGGCCAGCCTCAACTATTTGAGATTAGGGATTGGTTGTTGTTGTTACTATATAAGCTTATGGGTATTCTTATCTGATTTCAAAGCTCATTCTTATGCCTGGGAGTTGATGATATCTTTAAGGAGCTGATGATTTATTGTCATTTTTCTGTCAATGCCTTTTTGTAGTTGTAATTTCAGTTTGTCTTATTTCTTTTGTTCTTTCTGTTTTATATGGCTGAGTTTGTTGATTATTGCCTCTATGCAGGTTACTCGGTGGGGAAGATTGTATGACACCACTATTCGTGTGGTGGAAGATATTCGATTTGTTATGAGCCATAATATTGTGCCCAAATTTGTAATTCATGATCAGAGAGATATCTTGAGTACTTGGATGAGGCTTCTGTCTTTTTTGCAAGGAATGAGTCCACTAAAGAGAGAACATGGCCAACATGTAGAGGAGGAAAATGATAATATAAATTTACTTTTTGTTTTAGATCATTCTATTGCCAACATTCATTCTCTTTTGGTGGATGGAGCTTTTGCTACTAGTGAAGAGACATATGATACTTTTTCTTACATGAATAAACAAGATATGGATGAGGAAGATAGCGGCAGACATGCAAAAGTAGGACGACTGTCTCAGGAAAGCTCAGTGCCTGGTGTTTCAGGACGGAGTGCTTCGTCTGCAGTACAGTTTACCGAAGTTAAAACAGATCCCTTTTCTCACCGTTTAATTCCTTCGTCTGTTATATGGTTAATATATGAGTGCTTGAGGGCCATTGAGAATTGGCTGGGAGCTGATGGGTCTCTAGCATCTTCAAATACTACTACCACTTCCAGCAACAACTTTTTAGCATTGAGAAAAACTTTATCTAAGATTAGAAAGGGAAAATATATATTTGGTGGGTTTACTGGTTCAATTGAAGATCAAACTAAGCAGCCTTTTGCTGGTTTAAGCATGATTATGGACTCTGAGAATGCTAAAAGTATAGGGCAGGAGTGCAAAATGGTTTCCGGTGACATTGAAACTGTCAATTCTGATGAGATTTTGATGGAAGCAGACAGCTATACAGAATTGGACACCTCAAGCATTTTGAGTTCGCCCGATTGGCCAAATATAATTTATGATGTTAGTTCACAGGATGTATCTGTTCACATTCCTTTACATCGGTTACTTTCCTTGCTTTTACAAAAAACACTAAGACAATGTTATGGTGATTCGGATGTTCTTAATACTACAACTAATGTGAGCTCTTCAGCTTCATTATCTTCATGTGATGATTTCTTTCGTTATGTCCTTGGTAATTGTCACCCATATGGATTTTCTGCATTTGTCATGGAGCATCCTTTACGTAATAGGGTGTTTTGTGCTGAGGTCCATGCTGGAATGTGGAGGAGGAATGGTGATGCTGCGATTTTATCTTCTGAATGGTACCGTTCAGTACGTTGGTGGGTATATCTTTCACTTGATAATAATTTTAGGAGAAATTGTCTTGATTAGCTTACCCAGTGTTCTTTTTTTTGCTTCTTGGGGAGGTTAGGTGGGTGAGGCTAAAGTATTAATGCTTATGTATTTCTGGTTGTCTTTGCAGGTCTGAACAAGGTTTAGAACTTGATCTTTTTCTTCTGCAGTGCTGTGCTGCATTGGCTCCAGCTGAACGTTTTGTTAATAGAATTGTAGAACGCTTTGGGCTATCAGACTACCTTTCCTTGAACTTTGAGAGATCCAGCGAGTATGTTAACTTCTTCTTAAGTTCAAGCTGAAATATATGGTGTGTAGATATTCTGTGATGCTGTATTCTTTATGTTGTTTCTGTGCATGAATGTGAAATGTAGGTTTCATCAGTTTTATTGTATACCTTGTGATTTCAAGTTTTTAACATTCTTCTTTAAATTGTAAAAGGGGATAGGATTTGTGATTAAATCCTTGAAAACATGATGTTTTATGATTTGCTTATTAAGTCTGATAGATTTTGGATTTCTTGTCCAAGTTCTTACCAATCCACCTGTATCTGTTAAATACCCTGTGTGCATGTGTGTGTATATATATATATATATATCTGTTTTGCTGGCAACACTTTATCTTGTAGATGCCTTCTATTAAGTTTCTTTTTCAATTTGTTTTTAAGTCTTCATGATAAAGCAGTCTATTTTGTTCATTTTGCTCCAACTTTCTGAATACATTTGTATTTGATAATTGCCATTTGCCTTCTCCTTTTTTTGTTTTACTCTTTTTATCAATTCTGGTTTTTGTGTTATCGTGTGATTGCGGCATATTGAATTTGATTTGACATATCTTGGGATGTATGAATTTGAAGTTATAGCATGGGAATTGTCTCTTCAGGTACGAACCAGTTTTGGTGCAGGAAATGCTCACGCTAATTATACAAGTTGTACAAGAAAGGCGATTTTCTGGGCTAACTCCTGCTGAAAATTTGAAAAGAGAATTAGTTCATAAGTTGGCAATTGGAGATGCTACTCGCAGTCAGTTGGTGAAATCTTTGCCTAGTGATCTCTCTAAGTGTGAACAGCTTCAGGAAATTTTGGATTTAGTTGCTGTATACTCTAATCCATCTGGCTTTAATCAGGTTTGTATTTTTGTTACCTAGAATATTTGTCATGGTGTGACTAGATGTTTGTTTGAGTCACTTCTTGTATATCTCTACTCTTTAGGGAATGTATTCTTTGCGCTGGACATTTTGGAAAGAGCTGGATCTGTACCACCCACGTTGGAACGCACGGGAATTACAAGTTGCTGAAGAAAGATACTTGCGCTACTGTAGTGTGTCAGCATTAACGACTCAGCTGCCCAGGTGGACAAAGATTCATCCTCCTCTCAAGGGTGTGGCTAAAATAGCCATCTGTAAAGTGGTTCTAAAAATAATACGAGCTGTGCTTTTTTATGCTGTTTTCTCTGATAAAGTAACTGAAACGCGTGCTCCTGATGATGTTCTTATAATGGCATTGCACCTGCTCTCGTTGGGTGTAGATATTTGTTTTCAGCAAAGAGAACATATGGACATGTCACCTTTAACTGGAGGTTCTGTTCCTTTGCTTGCTTTTGCCTGTGAAGAAATTCGTGAGGGATTAAATTATGGTGCTGGTAATCAGAGCTTGTTGTCACTTCTTGTCTCATTGATGAGGATGCATAAGAGAGAGAATTTGGATGTCTTTTTAGAAGCAGACAGTTGTAACCTTTCTTCTTTGATTGAAAGCTTATTGAAGAAGTTTGCAGAATTAGATTCAAGTTGCATGATTAAACTGCAACAACTTGCACCTGAAGTAGTCATTCATTTATCACAATCAATTTCTACTAGTGATGTTCAATCTCTGGGATCAGCATCTGATAGTGAAAAACGCAAGGCCAAAGCTCGAGAAAGACAGGCTGCTGTATTGGTGAGATTTTTATGTGAATTCCTTCTGGAAGATTCTTCTTTTTTCCCGAATAATGACAAAAATAAATTCTTCTCTCTATCATAGGAAACTATATTTCTGTTTATAATTTGTTGTCAATATTGCATGATTTCCCACACAGTAAAGATTAGGTCCACGCACCTGAATCTTGATTTGGTTCATTTACCTGAATCTCACCCTCACCTTTGTTGCATGATTTCTTACTTGGTAAATATTAATTCCATCATAAAAAAATGGAGATCTATTTCTAAATGAATTCTACACTTGAGATTCATTTATGCCAAAATGGAGGCTACTAGATATAGTTGAGGACAATTTGAATCAAGATGAACATAATCTTGAACACCTAATTTGTTGAGCATACTTGGTCTATGGTGCAGGCAAAGATGAAAGCTGAACAGTCCAAGTTTTTGTCCAGCTTTAATTCCAAGAATGATGATGATGACGCCAATGATGATGATTCAAAATCTGGACTAGAAGAAAGCAACATGGATAATGGACGGGACTTGACAGAGTCTGCAAAAGATGTTTGTTCCCTTTGCCATGATCCTAAATCAAGAAACCCTGTGTCCTTCTTGATTCTTCTTCAGGTAAGCATGTCCTTTGTGTGTCTTCTGTGATTGTTGTCATTAACTGGAGTATTGAAATTTCAGTTACTTGCAAGTTGTAATATTTATCTAACTTATTTATATCACTTGTTTTTTGATGAAGAAATCAAGGCTCTTAAGCTTAATTGACAGAGGTCCCCTCTCTTGGGATCAAGTTCGGCAGTCTGATAAGGAACAAGTCTCTCAAATTATAAACGAGGTCACTGATCAAGCTGGAATAAACTCTTCTTCGAGTGTGATTTCATCTAATCAGTTGGCACAATTGGTCCAAAATGCAGTCGATGAATTAGCTGGTTATGCTCAACCTGGGGAAATAAGCAATTTTCTAGAATTTATCAAAGGTCAGTTTACATCATTGAGGAACACTCAAGTGCCTAGCTTGTTGAAGAATGGGAATGATAGAACTGCATATACCTTTGAGACGTTAGAACAAGATATGTACATGTCCATTCGGAAAGAAATGAATGATAATATTGTACTTTCCAATTCTGGAGTAAAGAATGTAGAACTTTCGGCAGATGAAAGTGGTATCAAAAGCAGGAGGAATGCGGATTCTGTGTTGCTTGGAAAATATATAGCTGCCTTTTCAAAGGAGATAATTGAGCATCCTTCATCTTCTGGAAATGCTCTTGATGACATTGCAATGGCAGAATCTACTTCCCCGGTTTTTGCATATGATGGATTCGGCCCAGTTGACTGCGATGGTGTTTACCTGTCCTCCTGTGGTCATGCCGTTCATCAAGATTGCCTGGATCGATATTTATCGTCATTGAAGGAAAGGTAAGTGGCCTTGGCAAGAAAATTTATATAGTTTCACCATCAAATCTTGTTTTCCTTTTAGTTTTACTCTGCTTTAAAGCTGGTATGGTCATTGGACCTAATAAGCCAAATGGTCTTCGAAGATTTCATCTGGATATCTGGGGGTTAAAATAAATATGTGTTTCTTAGATATTGAGAATACATAACAGAAAGAATAAGCAGTTTAAAGATTTATCTTGTACTCTTCAAGCAGTAAGATTACAATTTCCCGAGTGCTTTGGTGGATCTTGCTTCTGCTTCCTGAACTTAAAGAAGTCAGGCTTGACTCCTTTTTTTTTGTCTGCTTTTGGTCCAACCCAAAACGAGTTAAAACACGTGGGTCTAATACCTGGTTAAATCACCTGTTTGACAGATGTCAAGACCATTGCCTCAAAGCATTTCTGAATTGCATTGCCCTTTGTTGACGTTTCTGATGTCTTGAATCCAGTTTATGTTGTTCATGAAGTTTCAAAGGAATGCCTCTATATTGTCATTTTTGTCTCTGTATTCACCTCCCTTTTTTCCGTTCAACAATTTGTAATACAATGTGGTCTTGAATCCTTTAGAATGAGCTTAGTTTTTGTGTGTTAAAAGGTTTAAAATGTGTTCTTATGCTGCTTACACAGATATGTAAGGAGAATTGTTTTTGAAGGAGGACACATTGTTGACCCAGATCAGGTACTACTATCACTTCTTTTTAAGATTCTGCATTATTGATGTGCTATTATTTCGCAAAAGACATAAATATATAGATCTCTTTTTTTTTTTTTTTTTTTTTTTTTTTTTTTTTG
>CANUEP010010953.1:0-27185 GCA_947857235.1 Jatropha podagrica | reverse complement strand
GTGATCCTTATCTCCGATCTGTCTCCTCTGTATCCTGTTCTGGATCAGTCTGTTACTCTGCTTGAGTGGTTTTAAAGACCTTGAATGGCCTGTTGAAGCCGAGGAAGGCGTGTTGTGGCCGATCGGTTGCGAACCACTGAGCAGAATCCCCTTCATGTACGGATAACATCTACCGATGGTGCGAATTTGAGGGCAAAAGCTCACAGTCGCCGAGAGCCTGAAGTGTTTGGGGGCTAGCTCAGGTTAGCCTGGATGGCATTGGCGAAGCGAACGGCCCCGAATGCTGCAGCGAATCGGGGGCTGAGATCGGTGTGGATGCCCTCTGTAGGTCCGAGGAAAGCGAACCGTAATGCCGGCCGGGCTTAAAAAGCCCCCGATGCAAAGATATTGAAGCCGGATGGCCGTTTCATAGGCTGGGAACCGAGCCGGGGACTGCAGTATTTTGGAATCATTTTGCTTCTTCGACACCGGTCCCCTTGATGTACGGACAATATCTACTGATTGTGTTAATTCGAGGGCAAAAGCTCATTGTCGCCTGGAGCCTAACGTGTTTGGGGGCTAGCTCAGGTTTGCCTGGATGGCATTGGCGAAGCGAACGGCCTCGGATGCTGCAACGAATCGGGAGCCGAGATCGGTATGGATGTCCTCTGTAGGTTAGGGGAAAGCGAGGCGTAGTGCCAGCCAGGCTTGAAAAGCCCCCGGTTCGAAGATATTAAAGCCAGATGGCCGTTTCACAGACCGGGAATCGAGCCGGGTACTGCAGTATTTTAGAATCATTTTGCTTCTTCGGCACGAGTCCCCTTGATGTACGGATAACATCTGTCGATGGTGCGAATTGGAGGGCAAAAGCTCATAGTCGCCAGGAGCCCGACTTGTTTGGGAGCTAGCTCAGGTTAAGCGTAGATGACATTTGCGAAGCGAATAGCCCCGAATGCTTTGACGAATCGGGGGCCGGGATCGATATGGATGCCCTCTGTACATCCGGGGAAAGCGAGCCGTTGTGCCAGTCGGGCTTGAAAAGCCCCCGGTGCAGAGATATTAAAGCCGGATGGCCGTTTCGTAGGCCGAAAACTGAGCCGGGGACTGTAGTATTTTGGAATCGTTTTGCCTCTTCGGCACCGGCCCCCTTCATGTACGGTAACATCTGTCGATGGTGCGAATTTGAGGGAAAAAGCTCACAGTCGCCAAGAGCCTGACGTGCTTGGGAGCTAGCTCAGGTTAGCCTAGATGGCATTGGCGAAGCGAACGGCCCCGAATACTCTGGCGAATCGGGGGCCCGGATCTATATGGATGCCCTCTGTAGGTCTGGGGAAAGCAATCTGTAGTGCCGGTTGGGCTTGAAAAGACCCCGGTGCGAATATATTGAAGCCGGATGGCCGTTTCTTAGGCCGGGAATTGAGCCGGGGACTGCAGTATTCTGGAATCATTTTGCTTCTTCGACACCTTTTCCCTTGTTGTACGGATAACATCTACTGATGGTGCGAATTTGAGCGCAAAAGCTCACAGTCACCGGGAGCCCGACGTGTTTGGGGGCTAGCTCAGGTTAGCCTGGATGGCATTGGCGAAGTGAGCGCCCCGGATGCTCCGGCTAATCGGGGGCGGGGATCGATATGGTTGCCCTTTGTAGGTCTAGGGAAAGCAACCCGTAGTCCCGACCGGGCATCAAAAGCCCACGGTGCAGAGATATTGAAGACCGATGGCCGTTTCATAAGCCGGGAACCAAGCCGGAGACTGCAGTATTTTGGAATCATTTTGTTTATTCGGCATCAGTCCCCTTCATGTACAGATAACATCTACCGATGGTGCCAATTTGCGGGCAAAAGCTCACAGTCGCCGAGAGCCCGACGTGTTTGTAGGCTAGCTCAGGTTAGCCTGGATGGCAATGGCGAAGCGAACGACCCCGGATGCTGCGGCAAATCGGCGGCCCGGATCAATATGGATGCCCTCTGTAGGTCCGGGGAAAGCGAGCCGTACTGCCGACCGGGCTTGAAAAGCCCCGGTGCGAAGATATTGAAGTCGGATAACTGTTTCATAGGCTGGGAACCGAGCCGGGGACTGCAGTATTTTGGAATCATTTTCCTTCTTTGGCACCGATCCCCTTCATGTACAGGTAACATCTGCCGATGATTCAAATTTGAGGGTAAAAGCTCACAGTCGCCGGGAGACCGACGTGTTTGGAGGCTAGCTTAGGTTAGCTTGGATGGCATTAGCGAAGCGAACGGCCCCGAATGCTTCAGCGAATCGGGGCCTGGGATCGATATGGATGCCCTCTGTAGGTCCGGAGAAAGCGAGCTGTATTGCCGGTCGGGCTTGAAAAGCCCCTGATGCGGAGATATTGAAGCCGAATGGACGTTTCATAGGCCGAGAATCGAGCAGGGGACAGCAGTATTTTGTAATCGTTTTACTTTTTTGGCACCGGTCCCCTTCATGTGCGGGTAACATCTACCGATGGTGCGAATTTGAGGGCAAAAGCTCACAGTGGCGGGGAGCCCGACATGTTTGGTGGCTAGCTCAAGTTAGCCTGGATAGCATTGGCGAAGCGAACGGCCCCGGATTCTCAGGCGAATCGGGGGCATGGATCGTTATGGATGCCCTCTGTAGGTCCGGGGAAAGCGAGTCGTAGTCCCGACAGGGCTTGAAAAGCCCCCGGTGCAGAGACATTAAAGCCCAATGGTCGTTTCATAGGCCAGGAACCGAGCCAGGGACTGCAGTATTTTGGAATTGTTTTGCTTCTTCGGCACCGATCCCCTTCATGTACGAATAACATCTACCGATGGTGCAAATTTGATGGCATAAGCTCACAGTTGCCGAGAGCCCGACGTGTTTGTGGGCTAGCTCAGGTTCGCCTGTATGGCATTGGCGAAGCGAACGACCCCGGATGCTGCGGTGAATCGGGGGCCGAAATTGGTATGGATGCCCTCTGTAGGTCCAGGGAAAGCAAGCCATAGTGCCGGCCGGGCTTAAAAAGCCCCCGGTGCGAAGATATTGAAGCCGGATGGCTGTTTCATAGGCCGAAAATCGAGCCGGGTACTACAGTATTTTGGAATCATTTTGCTTCTTCTACACCGATCCCCTTCAAGTACGGATAACATCTCCCGATGGTGCGAATTTAAGGGCAAAAGCTCATAGTCGTCGGGAGCCCGACGTGTTTGGGAGCTAGCTAAGGTTAGCCTAGATGGCATTTGCGAAGCGAACAGCCTCGGATGCTTCGACGAATCGGGGGCCAGGATCAGTATGGATGCCCTCTGTAGGTCCGGGGAAAGCGAGCCGTTGTGCCGGTCGGGCTTGAAAAGCCTCAAGTGCAAAGATATTAAAGCCGGATGGCCGTTTCGTAGGCCGGGAACCAAGCCGGGGACTGCTGTATTTTGGAATCATTTTGCTTCTTTGGAACCGGTCCCCTTCATGTACAGATAACATCTACCGATGGTGCGAATTTGAGGGCAAAAGCTCACAGTTGCCAAGAGCCTGATGTGTTTATGGGCTAGCTTAGGTTAGCCTGGATGGCATTGGCAAAGCGAACGGCCCCGGATGCTGCGGTGAATTGGGAGCCGGGATCGATATGGATGCCCTCTGTAGGTAAGGAGTAAGCGAGCCGTAGCATCGGCCGGGCTTAAAAAGCCCCCGGTGCGAAGATATTGAAGTTGGATGGCCGTTTCATAGGCCGAGAACCGAGCTGGGTACACTAGTCCCCTTGATGCACGGATAATATCTGCCGATGGTGTGAATTTGACGGCAAAAGCTCATAGTCGCCGAGAGCCCGACGTGTTTGGGAGCTAGCTCAGGTTAACCTAGATGGCATTTGCGAAGCGAACAGCCCCGGATGCTTCGACGAATCGGGGGCCAGGATGGTATGGATGCCCTCTGTAGGTCCGGGGAAAGCGAGCCGTTGTGCCTGTCGGGCTTGGAAAGCCCCCGGTGCAGAGATATTAAAGCCGGATGGTCATTTCGTAAGCCGGGAACCGAGCCGAGGACTGCTGTGTTTTGGAATCATTTTGCTTCTTCGGCACCGGTCCCCTTCATGTACGAATAACATCTACCGAAGGTGCGAATTTGAGGGCGAAAGCTCACAGTCGCCGAGAGCCCGACGTGTGTGGGGGCTAGCTCAGGTTAGCCTGGATGGCATTGGTGAAGCGAACGGCCCCGGAAGCTACAACGAATCGAGGGCCAAGATCGGTATGGATGCCCTCTGTAGGTCCGAGGAAAGTGAACCGTAGTGCTGGCCGGGCTTGAAAAGCCCCCCGTGCTAAGATATTGAAGTTGGATGGCCTTTTCATAGGCTCGGAACCGAGCCGGGGACTGTAGTATTTTGGAATCATTTTGCTTCTTCGGCATCGGTCCCCTTAATGTACGGACAATATCTGCTGATGGTGCGAATTCGAGGGCAAAAGCTCACTGTCGGCGGGAGCCCGACGTGTTTGGGGGCTAGCTCAGGCTAGCTTGGATGGCATTGGCGAAGTGAACGACCCCAGATGCTTCGGCGAATTGGGGGTTAGGATCAGTATGGATGCCCTCGGTAGATCCGGGGAAAGCGAGCCGTAGTGCTGGCCGGGCTTGAAAAGCCCCCGGTGCAGAGATATTGAAGTCGTATGGCAATTTCATAGGCCGGGAACCGAGCCGGGGACTGCAGTATTTTGGAATCGTTTTGCTTCTTCGGCACTGGTCCCCTTCACATATGGATAACATCTACCGATGGTACGAATTTGAGGGTAAAAGCTCACAGTCGCCGGCAGCCCGACGTGTTTGGCGGCTAGCTCAGGTTAGCCTAGATGGCATTGGCAAAGCGAATGGTCCCGGATGCTTCGGTGAATCGGGGGCTGGGATCGATATGGATGTCCTCTATAGGTCCAGGGAAAGCAAGCCGCAGTGATCCCTACAGCGAATTGCCTCCTCTTAATGGCAAAACAACCTTTTGTCGTCTCAGTAGCAGTTAGCCCCATCAACGAAAAGAAGCTACTATTGGCCCTCCAGTTCAAGAAAGGGGTAAAGATAAATGAACCCTCTTACGTAGTGATCCCTATCTATAAAGAGGAGGTGAAGCCCACTGACTTCCTAGAGTTCCTCAAAGAAGTGATGTCGAAATACCGAGATATTATGTCGGAGCAGTTGCCAAAGTCCTTACCTCCACGGCAGGACGTAGACCATCAAATCGAGCTGTTACCCGGAGCTAAGCCACCTGCTCGAGCTCCCTACAGGATGGCGCCACCAGAGTTGGCAGAATTGAGGAAACAACTCAATGAACTTCTAGAGGCTGGATTCATTAGACTTACCAAAGCTCCTTTTGGTGCCCCAGTACTCTTCCAGAAGATGCAAGATGGAAGCTTGAGACTCTGCATCGATTATCGAGCGTTAAATAAAGTCACAGTCAGGAATAAATATCCCATCCCTCTAATAGCAAACCTGTTTGACCAGTTGGGACAGGCTCAGTACTTCACCAAATTAGACCTTCGGTTTGGGTACCACCAGGTTCACATTGCAGAAGGAGATGAATAGAAAACCACATGCGTAACTCGGTATGGAGCTTTCGAATTTCTTGTCATGCCTTTTGGTTTAACTAATGCACCTGCAACCTTTTGCACTCTAATGAACCAAATATTCTATGAGTATTTGGATAAATTTGTAGTGGTATACTTGGATGACATCGTGGTGTACAGCAACAGCTTGGAGGAACACAAGACACATTTGCAGCTAGTCTTTAACAAACTCCGAGAAAATAAACTTTTCTTGAAGAAGGAGAAATGCGCCTTCGGCCAACAACGCATCAAATTCTTGGGGCATGTTATCGAACAGGGCCATGTTTGAATGGATGAAGCTAAAATCTAGGCTATCAAGGAATGGAAGATCCCATCTTGTGTAACAGAGTTATGATCCTTCTTGGGATTGGCAAACTATTACAGGCGTTTTGTTCAGGGATATTCACACAGAGTCTGGCCACTAACAGAGTTGTTAAAAAAGGGTCAAACTTGGGCATGGTCGGCAAAGTGCCAAGAAGCTTTTGAAGATCTCAAGAGGGCTATAACAACAGAACTAAGGTTGGCTCTTCCAAATGTGCTTCAACCTTTTGAGGTGCACATAGATGCTTCTAATTTTGCCTTGGGAGGAGTTCTAATGCAGGAAGGCCATCTAGTAGCTTTTCGAAGTCGAAAGTTGACTGATGTCAAGAGACGCTATGCGGCGCACGAGAAGAAATTATTAGCAATAGTGGACTACTTGATAGAATGGAAGCACTATCTCTTGGGTCGAAGTTTATGGTAAAGACGGATAATTCTACTACTAGCCATTTCCTTATGCAACCTAAACTCATAAGCAAACAGGCTAGGTGGCAGGAAAAATTAGCAGAATTTGACTTCACCTTGGAGTACAAACCAGGCTCAACGAACAGGGTAGCAGATGCACTGAGTAGAAAGGTAGAGTTGGCGTCCTTGAAGAGGATAGCCCATTTATCAAGATGCCAAATAGCAACCTACCTCAAAGACAAAATCCGAGCACAATTGACCAAAGACCCACAATAGAGATTGTCCTTTAGTCATCCATGGGCATGTATTTCCAAGTGATTTGATAGAGTTGCCTTTTCAGGAATACGAGGTGATATTAGGCATGGACTAGTTGTCTAGACATAGAGTGGTTGTGGATTGTAAGCATAAGAGGATTTCACTTCAGACTTCATCTGGAGAGGAGATTATTATTGTGGTGAGAGGAAGGATTACCTCTCTAATGTTATTTTAGCTAGTACTGCTAGGAGGATGATACAGCATGGCTATGAGGCATTCCTAGCTTGTGTACTTGAGCCAGAGCAGAGATCCCTCAATATACATGAGATTTCGATGATTTGTGACTTTCCGGTTGTGTTTCTGGAGGATTTGCCTTGTTTACCTCTTGTGAGAGTAGTTGAGTTTATTATTGAGGTTATGCCAAGTACTGCAGCGATATCCATTGCTCCATATTGGATGGCTCCTACTGAGTTGAAAGAGTTGAAGATTCGGATTCAAGAGTTGCTGGACAAGGATTTCATTCGACCTAGTGTTTTCCCCTTGGGGTGCTCCAATATTGTTTGTGAAGAAGAAGGATGACACTTTGAGATTGTGTATTGATTATAGGCAGCTTAATATGGTGGTAGTGAAGAATCGTTATCCATTACCTCGGATAGATGATTTGTTTGATCAGTTGAGAGGGGCCACTGTGTTTTCAAAGATTGATTTGAGATCAAGATATCATCAGTTGGGAGTTAGAGAGTCGAATGTGCCTAAGACTGCTTTTAGGACTCGATATGGCCACTATGAGTTTTTAGTGATGTCGTTTGGGTTGACTAATGCTCCAACAGTATTTATGGATCTGATGAACTAGGTTTTCCATCCTTAAATAAGCCACGTAAGAGTGTAGTAGTTGACTGGCAATTAAATAAGTCACAATCCACAATCTTATTGGAGTTACTCTTAGATGTAATTTCGGCATGCCACGTAAGAATGTAACACTTGATTGAAAATTATTAATAGGTTCAAATACTTAATTGAAAATATTTTCCGTTGAGACACCAAAATAAACTATTTTACGAAATTCAAATACCAAATTTATAATTAATCATAAAAAAATAAGTATAAGCATTCTATTCTTTTTATGAAATTATTGAAATTTTTTTTTTTTACTATTTAACTGGATATTGTAGTTATATATATATAACACTAAAAGTTAGGTCTTCAAAAAGTTTAAAATTTTGAATTCAAATGTTTTAAATAAAAATATAGATATAAATAGTTCGGACTTTGTTTTGTGTAATTTGTTTTTAATCTATTTAAGTTCTATAAATTAAATTAAGCAAAAATAATTTTTATTTGTAATTATTATATGTTAATATTTAATATTTCTATATTTTCTATATTTATAATAATTAAATTATAAATAATATTCATTTATGTATTATCCATATTAAACAATTTGGATCATAAAAATTTTATAAAATTATCCATATATAAAATTACCTAAACAGAATATTAAATTTTATAACTATTTCAATTATTATAATTTCTACAATATGCTAATTTAATAATGCAATTTGAGGGTAAATAGATATTTTAATAATATACTAAATATAATAAATAATAATAAAGCAATCAATCCGCCTAAAAGGCATGCTTTCAAATAGTTAATTTCTAATCAGGCGTTCTATGCAGAAATTAATTTGACACGAGCTAGCTTCTAAATCGGCATCCTACACGTGCATAAGTTAACTTCTAAGCCAGTACCCTAAACATGCATGAAATTAATCAAGTCAGTAAGACACTTGCAATGAAGTAGCGAGTAAACCAGATGTGGTGCTAGGCTCCCAATGTACTACCACTCCAAGACACGCGGTTCACGGCCGTCCCTCGTGCCAAATCATTTTTAATGCTCTTAATTGGGGCATATTTGAAGACAGATTTTTCACACTTGGATATTCGAGGCAAAGTCCAAAAAATCAATCAAATTGAACTTGAATCGGACGAATAAAATATTTACTGTCAAACAGGTAATTCACATTGGTTCAGCAAGAACTTTCTTCACGGTGCGGTTTTCGATAAGGTTAGTGTCGTTAGAAACTAGATTGAAAGAGCTTTCCAGTCAAACCGGACGAAAAACGGAACCAGACCAAAAGTGCAGAGTGTGGCCGGACAGCCTGGCGTGGCCGTGGGCCAGGATCAGCCAGCTGGCGGCTAGCCCTGCCGCTGCCTTCCGGCGACCTATTTGAAAACCGCCCAAAACCCCAAATTTTCACTCGAATCCCAAATTAGGAGGTATAAGTCCGTTAAGCCAGAGCTTGAGGCGCTGAAAAGGCTAATCTAAAAACACAGAAGCAAGAGGAAGAATAAGATGATATCACCCTCTTTGGTCAATTCATCAATAAAAGCAGCCATTCCATTCCCTAAATTTTTATCAAAATCAAAACCTAAATCATTAGAATTGGAAGGAAGACTGATGCTGACAGTGAATGCCAGAGGCAGACAAGACAAGCCTTTGCAGAAAGGGAGGAACCTCAGTATTGAAGCTATTCAAGCCGTGCAAGCCTTGAAAAGAGCCTATTACAACGACAACAATAACAACAACAAGAATAGCAGCACCAACGACGGCGACCCCTTCCGTCATGTTTTCCGTTCCAAATTCAGCCGGTTGTTGAAGCTTGATATGTTAGCGGTTCTCCGTGAACTCCTCCGCCAGAATCATTGCCTTTTGGCTCTCCAGGTTTTCGACTATACTTAATCCTTATATTCTTTTAATTTATGATTAATCTTTAATTCGATAGGTACATATTATAATCTATCAAGGCTAGGGATTAACGATCTTATATTTGATTTCACATAAATGGTTTAAAATTTGATTTCTAGGGTATTGGTTTTGTTAGATGCTAGTTTTGCTATTTCTCAAATCAAAGGTAAAAACTGGATGAACAGAATCTTTGTTGGAAGAATTTTCAATTTTAGTTATTACTCATATATCCTGCTATTTCTATACTGGCTTGGTTTTGCCACTTGAAGTGGCATATTTTTCAACTTGTTAAAATCATGGATGACCATGGAATTATTATCAGTAAGTTACTGTATTGTGTATATATTGTTCACTGCAATGGATACTCTTTAACTATTTCCTCCTTTTGCTTCTCCTACG
Organism: Jatropha podagrica; assembly: GCA_947857235.1. Taxonomy (NCBI): domain Eukaryota; kingdom Viridiplantae; phylum Streptophyta; class Magnoliopsida; order Malpighiales; family Euphorbiaceae; genus Jatropha; species Jatropha podagrica. Next base: position 17,552 of record CANUEP010010953.1, on the reverse strand, counting down.
CCACAATTGCTGTTGCTTGATATTGCCTGGCACAGGTATTTGAAGATATTCGAAAAGAGTACTGGTATAAGCCCCAGCCCACTTTGTATAATGATATGATTAAAGTAATGGCTAGTAATGGGCATTTGGAGCTGGTTCAACTTCTTTGCGCTTACTTGAAATCAGAAAATAATTTGGTGGTTGAAACTGAGGCATTTGGTGCTCTTTTGACAACATTGGTAAGTTTTAACCTCACTAGACTGGCAATGGAATGCTATGACTTCATGAAAGCCATTGGATATGAACCTGATAGGTCAACCTTCAGAACACTCATCAATGGTTTAGAATCAATTGGTGAATCTAGTGCTTCAGCTATTTTAAGGCAGGATGCCCAAAAATATTATGGTGAATCTTTGGAATTTTTATTGGAGGATGAGGTTGAGGATGAGACGACAGTGGGATGGATATTAAATGGCTAATTGAATTAATTTATCGTTCCATGCTTGATGATGGATCAAAAGTCACCTCTACATTCCTTCACGTCTAACAACTTTTAATATATCTCGTGGAGTGTCATTGAACCCCCCTGAGGTTGTGGGATTTAAGAGAGTCAATGGGATTGTTTATTGCAATACCTGTTCATGTTGGTGGTGTTTTACACAACCACCTTATGGCTTTTGAATGTTGTAATGCCCTTGCTTCGTTGTAAGCATGTAAAAGATTCGTAAGAATCATTGCCGCATTTTTTCTTTTATGCCATCATTGTTTATAGTGACTATAAGCTTCTAATTTTCCCTGTTAAGTTTGGTTTTAGATTTTCAATCTTTTAATTTGCAGGTAAGAAGAGTGACTTGTATGTTTTTGTTCTTTTGACAAAATGTGATAATCTATTATGTCTACACCTTTGATTTGAAGATGGTTCATTGCATGTAATTGGCACTTATTCCTCGTTGGATAAGTAGCCTTGTGTATTCAATAATCTGTCTACTTTTGAGAGTGTAGAGTTTGCTAGATTATTGATCAAGCATGTGAGATGGTTGAAATCACAAACTTAATTCATCCACTAGCTTTACCATATGCTTTTCAGAATAACAAAGAGCATCAGGGAACAGCTTCTTCAAGAAATATGTACCAATTCAAGGTATAAATATAGGCACAAAAACATGTTAGCTCTGTGTATCCCTTTTTTTAAGAAATGAAGCTTATGTGTAGGCTTCTTGGCAGCAATAAGGTAAAACAAGCTTTAGAGACCTTAATTAATGATCTAACTTAAGTAATTGTTTTTTTATTTACATTAAACCTGGAAAAAAAAAAAAAAAGAACGTAATAATATAATGCCATAGAAGGATTTTTCTTGTCTTCATTGTGAGGGTTGCAAATGAATTGGCAAGAGGAAATGCTAAAGCTGCAAAATTTTCTTTGAATGTCACATTGAGCACTTCAATGTCCATTGGAACATTCTTTTAGATTCTGTGTTTGGTATTTTGGCCGTCAAATTGCATGCTTTTTTACTAGTGAAGAGGAAGTTTCAGAAACTGTTTCAAGCCTCATGTTATACTTGCTTTCTCTGTTCTGCTAAACAGTGTCCAGACAGTACTTTCAGGTATGATTTTCAGTTCTTTCTTAATCTCACACACACACACACACACACACACACACACACACACACACACACACACACACATATATATATATATATATATATATATATTTGAAGTGTAGAAGTATTTTATAATTTTATTTTTCAAGCATTGCTGTTGGCGCTGGTAGACAGGATACTGTGGCTTATGTCAATATTTGCTGCTATTAGGCGGTTAGTCTGCCATTAGGAGTTCTTCTAGCTTATGTGGCTCACTTGCAAGTAACACTGAGTGACTTTTTTTTAAAATAATTTTTCTTATTCTTTGAATTTTTTTTTTTTTTTTTTTTTTTTTTTTTTTTTTTTTTTTGTCATTTGTTGATAATTTAGAAATTAGAATTTAAATAAAATCTTCAGCACTGCAAAATAAACATTAAATTGAATTATTCAATGGATAGTTTAATGACAAATTTTTTTTAGGGATACCAATTTGTCTGGCCCTGATCACAATCAAATCAACCCCTCTTATTCCCTGATGAAATATTACCCTGCCCCGTTGTCATTCCTAATTTTTTTTTTTTTTCCCCTTTGTTATCTCAACATTTCAATTTGTGAAGTAAAATGTGAAGTTCCATAATTGAAAATTTCATATGGCCTGGAAAAATGAAGGTAAGTTTGCATTTTTGTATTCCTTTTTTTTTTTTTTTTTTCGGTTCTGTGTCAGTGTGGGTGCGTATAGATTCTTCAAAGTTTTAATAATTACACATGTCATTAGTTAACTTTTACTAAATAATGTCTGGTGAAGACACAAAACTGGGACCTGCTTTGCGATTTTTCTCAACTTTTCTCTATAGCTTTTTCAACCTTGTTGACCAAGGACTGCCTTTATGGCATGGCTAGAATTTTTTAGTTACATAACTAATGGTGGTGTGAACATGAATGGAGGTATTCAATACTGCATTACTGCTGCTAAACCCTCCACCAGTGCCTCACATTTTCAGGTTGGTTGCAACATTTCAAATCAAGCTTTGAATGCTCTTATGCTAGAATTGTTTGCCCTCGAATGTCTGACCAAATTGCCAATTAGCTGGTGCAACGTTGTAAGATCTGAGTGTTCTGCCGCTGCTAGTAGTGACTTCAAAAGAAAGAGGCTGTCCACTGAGGTTGATATTGGATTGCCAATTCTGTCCCCAGTTCCTTGCCATAGGTATCCACCCCGTTTTTGATCCCTTCACTTTCACAGCAACTACTTCACCATCTAAGCCTACATTGGTGATGAGGACTTGATAGAAGTAAGAACTCCCACTCACTGTGAATCTTAGCCCACCTTTTCTCTCACACTTTATCCTGCTCAAAATTTGCATAAATATTAGGATTGAGTTTGGAACTGCTCTTCAAGATTGCATTTTGACCTTCTTTTGCCTTCCTTTTTTTAAAAAAAAATTGCTTTTGGAAAATCTAAAAGAATGTTATTTTGCACATTATTTGTACTTTGATTCCTTGTACCTCCTGTATTGGACTGGAATAATATCAGCGTTTCTTTCTGCAATTTCAGCAAATGCTGCCTCAGACATCTCAAAATGATCTTTGGGGAAATTGCACCAGCCACCATAATCTGCTGAAAGCCCGTAATTTGGAGGGCAGAAATCTGTGGCAGTGAGAATGATAGAAGGGCTACCCTGGAGACACCACAGGATATGGTCGACACATCTAACCTCAAAGCAAGCTCCACAGGTACTCCCTTTGTTGAATAACATGCTACTTAGTCCAGCACTAAACTTACCATAACTCGCTTTATGGAGATCCCCATACCCACAAGCTCCTTCTGCAAGATCAAACAATGCCATTTAACTCAACTGAAATATATTATGTTTGCCTTCATATTGCTTTACCAATTAAAACGGAGACTTGTTTATATAACATGAAGCCCATTTACAAGGGCTAGTGGTTAGGAAAGTTACCTATTGTGATTGAGCCATCTTTTTCTTTGGTGTAAGTAGCAGTAGCAGTTTCCCATTCCTCATCAGTGACATTAAAGGCAGTAATCTTGCATATTTGTAACATGATCAAGGAGAGAAATATGGCTTTAAGAGCATCCATTAGATATAATGAGGCCTAGTCGAAGTCTAATTTGTACTTGAATTTGATTCTTTCAATGTTTTTTCTTCTCTACCTTTTCTCCTTTAGGAGATGCTATGGAGTGAACTTTTCTCTAGGAAATGACCTGAATCTCCTTAACTTTGGTTGTTTAGGTTAGACATTCTATAGAAGATACTATTGAATTTCTCAAAAAAGGGTATACCCAAAGAGACCTTAATTCAAATTGTGGGGACAGGCATCAAAGCCAAGATTGAGAGACTAAAAAAGAAGTAGGTGAGAGCATTCTGGCTAATATGTCTTAAGAGGAAGCATGAATGAAAGGTTAAAGCTTTTCTGTCTTGCGGCAGACAAGACATATATAGCGGAAAGCCTTTGAATAAGAAAGAGAATAGATAACTTTTGTAGGATTAGGGTATGAACTCGTTTGTTCTTTTTCAAATGTTTTCTCTTCTTTTAAGAAGAAAGAAGAAGAAACTTAAGAGCTATAGGACCCACAGGAAAGGAAAGTCATTGCATTTACACTACTAGTGCGAGGCTCTAGGGTTTCGTCTATGGATACCAAATTATTATTATATATAATAATACTTAGATCATGTTGGAGAGGGGAAAAAAATAATATTTATCTTTTAAAATTTTTCTAAATTCGGGGGAAAATAAAAAGGTTATAAATTAGAAAAATAATTTTATTTCTCTCTTAAATAGAAAATCGTTTGCCTACACTCGGTTTATGGTTAGTTCCTATACACCAAGCCAATCATATTGTTAGTTTTGTATGCACAGACCTCAAAGGGATGCATAGAAAGAATGCCTGATCATTCAATCTCCATTTTCACAATAATTCTGCATTTTTGTTTTCTGGTGTTGCTTCACAATTTTTTTTCCTAATCAAGAAACTTATTTATACATATTAATTCTATTTAATTACTTCAAATTTTGATTTCAGTTAACTTGTTACCATCCAGAATTACAACGTAAAGATCCATTTTTTGTTCGGGCTAAAGCTCAGAATTTTTCAGCCAAGGGCTAGAAAAGTAACTCTGAATTTCTTCTATCGCTGTCTAAATTGCTTATTTCATGTATGAGAACTTATCTATATCTACTTGTTATTAGGATGAGTCTAATTATGTATAAGTATGAACATGTTAACTAATGAATTTATGTGGATATTTGAAGTATTTATTATATATAAGTGCATATATGCCATCACATGGAAATTTTGTGTTACAAATAGGCCCGAGTTATGAAATATTTGGAAAACTAGAATTTTAGTTTGAGGTGCTATCATTTCATTTATTTAGGAAACCACCTCTCGCATCTGCAGTTCCATCTGCCAAGAAAAACCAAACATTATCAAATTGCATTAAATAGAAAATTTTGTTGAAAGAGACAGAGATTATATAAAATTTAAAAGTTGAGATTTTAATTAGATTTTAAAAATTATCATTTATCGATATTATATTTTAAATATTAAATTAAAATTTTAATTAAATTGACCAATTAAAATATAGCAAAAGATCAGAATTTTCTGAATAAAATAAAATACTGAATAAAATTTTCTAGAAAATCGAAGTTTTTTTTTTTTTTTTTGTCACCTTTGTTTTCTTTCAAGTTTCTTTTTTTATTTTTCAGTTTTCATATTATATGATTTTTTGAGTCTGTTAAAATCTATTTTATAGAGAATTTAACTCAACTGTTTAAAAATTAATTTGTACTAAATTCAATGAGTTTCGACAATTAATTCCAATTGAAATCTGACCGATCAAAGGAGAAAAACTCAAATTTCTCCAATACAAAAAAAAATTAGAATGTTTTAAAATTCTCTTTGTTTTGATTTTTATATATACAGAGAGAGAGAGAGAGAAGATACATGTAAAAATTCTCTCATTTCTACGTGGATCATAATATAAAATTTTAAGTTCAAAATCAACTCATTGGTCAATCCTAATATGACCAAATACAGTAACAATAAATTATTAAAATAAATATTACGTTTTTAAAATAACAATAAATTATCAGATATATTGATGCTTTCTTCTTTTTCTCATCTTAGGAAATAACGTTTCAACAGCGGCCTTCATTTTATTGGCTTTTGCATTTGTCGCCTTGGTTTTTTTTTATTTAAATTATCTGAATTAGATCGGATATAATCGAATTTGAGAAAAATAAGTTTTTTTTTTCAAAAGTTAATAAAATAAATTTATTTGCTGATAAAAATAAAAAATGGGTAGCTTATCAGCAAAGAACTGCCATTTTATGGGCAGCAGCAAAGTACTACTGCATTGAATTTTGAGTGCAACGAGCACAAATGAAGAACCTCCTCCTTTTACTTGCTCTCTTCCATTTCTGCTTAATCTTTACAAATCCACAGCGAGCAGTAGCAAAAGATTCATCATCTGCAATAATATCAAGATTCCAACAATACCTCCAAATCGACACTGCCCAACCCAATCCTCACTACTACGAAGTAGCTGATTTTCTTCTTTCTCAGGCCAAATCCATCGGTCTCGAATCTCAAACCATAGAATTCGTGAAGGGAAAGCCACTTGTTCTCCTTAAATGGGTTGGTGCTAACCCAAATCTCCCTTCTATCGTTCTTTACTCTCATACTGATGTTGTCCCTGTCGAGCAGGACAAGTGGGACTACCCTGCTTTTGGTGCCCAACTTGATTCTTATGGTAATATCTATGCTAGAGGCTCCCAGGACATGAAATGTGTTGGTATGCAGTATTTGGAAGCTATTCGCCGCTTGCAGTCTTCTGGGTACCAGCCGCTTCGATCGATTTACGTTGCTTTTGCTCCCGATGAAGAAATCGGCGGCCATGATGGCGCTGAGAAGTTCGCCGATTCTGATATCTTCAATTCCATGAATGTTGGAGTAGTGCTTGATGAAGGTACTGATTGATTTTTTTTTTCTTCTTTAGTCGATTTCATTGCTTGGTTTTGCGTTTGCCTGAAATTATGAATTCTGAAAACAGGATTAGCTTCGACTACTGAGCACTACAGGCCTTTCTATGCGGAGAGGAGCCCGTGGTGGCTGGTGATTAAGGCTGTTGGAGCTCCTGGGCATGGAGCAAGGTTGTATGATAATAGTGCCATGGAGAATCTTTTGAAAAGCATTGAGAGTGTGAGGAGATTTCGAGCTTCTCAGTTTGATTTGGTGAAGTCTGGTCTGAAAGCTGAAGGGGAGGTTATTTCTGTTAATATGGTCTTTCTCAAGGCTGGCATTCCATCCCCAACTGTAAGCTTGCTTTTCATGATTGTGATTGTAATTGAATTGCTTACTTGTTGTGAGTTTCCTTTATGAAATTTCATTTGCTTTTATTATGAACATCAATTTCCCATGCCTGTTAAGGCATTTGCTTTTAGTTGATAAAATAACACCTGAATTTGTTAGCTTGGATTATCTGTCTGCTACGTTAGTATCCAGTTGTACATGTTGAACGACCATGAACAATTTGATGAAGAAAAGACTCTGAATTTAGCTACAACTGAGAGTTGAGTTTATATACTATTTTAGGACATGTCTATACTCAACAAATACCTAAAAACCTTTCAAATTTACAAATTTTTGTTTAAAATTATCAACCAGTGTTCCAGTAAGCTAGTTCAGGGCTTACACTTCACTCCCTGCGTTGGAATCCTTCAAGTATTGTTTTTCGTTTTGGATCTGCAATAATTGGTAACTTTGTTGCTCCCAGGTATCATTTTCTTGATCGCAAATGATGTTCTTTCTCTTCCAGGGATTTGTCATGAATTTGCAGCCATCTGAAGCTGAGGCAGGTTTTGACATTCGGGTTCCACCAATTGCCGATCCTGAATCTTTGGAAAGACGAATTGCTGAAGAATGGGCACCTGCTTCACGCAATATGACATTCCAGGTGCTAATGAACTCATTGAAACTTCTTAACGTCTGTTGTCAGATCAGGAAACATGTTTTTAATTTCTCTAGTTTTATCTGGCAACCAATGATAATTTCGGCACGAAGATATTGGGGAAAAAATATTGATGATTGCAGTTAAATCATTTAGCAATTTTCTTTGGTTTTGGTTTATCGATTTTCATTAAAATTACAAAAGGCTATTTCATATATTATTAACTCTAAAGATAATCTATTTTACCTCCCTGCATGAGTTGATATTTTATATGCTTCTCTTTAAATTAATGGAAAGTATGTAATTTATAACAGCTCAACAGGTTTCGAATTTTCTCCTTTTCCTAATTGATTTTGTAGCTTGGGCAGTTTAAGCAAAAAGCTTCTGTTTATGACAAGTTTGGGAGGGCACTCCTTACAAAGACAGGCAGTTCTAACCCATGGTGGACTCTGCTCGAAGGAGCTGTCAGAAAAGCAAATGGAAAACTTGGTAAACCAGAGATATTTCCTGCAGCTACTGATTCTCGTTACTTTAGATTGCGAGGGCTACCAGCAATTGGCTTCTCCCCCATGGCAAACACGCCAATTCTTCTGCATGATCATAATGAGGTAATAATATGAAGTTTATTGTTTCCATTAGATTTGCTTGATGCCTAATCCCTATCTCTGCTTCGCTGGTTTGTCTTGGAGAACATATGGAGGTCGTTTGTCCCTCTGTCAATCTCTTCCTTCCTGACCCACTTGATTTGTAGGTCACATAGCTTAGGAATTTTCCATGGTATATATTCATATAGCCGCTCCCAACTAGTTTGGGACTAAGGCTAGTCGTTGTTTATACATTCACTGGCAATATAGTGTAACCATTATGTCTTCTACATTCTTGCAGTTCCTAAACCAAGCCGAGTACCTGAAAGGCATTGATATATACGAGTCAATAATTAAAGATTATGCATCTTATGCTGAGCATTCAAGTAGTGAAGGCGCTAATGATGAATTATAAGATAGCAGTTAGTGTTCCCATCTTCAAGGCTGCATGTTATGGAATTTGTGCTTTGTAATAATGAGTTCAGTTTGCTAAATTTACTGGTGATGTATCAACAAGTTAGGTGAAGTTTTAACCAACAAATTAATCAATAAATAAGTAGCAAATTTGATAGGAGCAAACACAGACCTGTACTATTTGAATTAAGTAATAGATGCACATGTTTGATTTATCTTCGTATGGCATTTGATTGGTCTTTAATGACATCTCAATAAAGTACAATTTCTGATCGATAATCAGATCAAAACAAGTTATAAGGTGGGCAGCATAAACTGTTACGCCTGACTTCAGTTGACTGATCCATGTAAAAAATAATTCTGTTGAGAAGCAGCTAATTGTTGCTTAGATGTATGATTCAAGGCTAAACTGCTTGAATTGACTGATCCATGTGAAAAATAATTCTGTTGAGAAGCTGCTAATTGTTGCTTAGATGCATGATTCAAGGCTAAACAGCTTGAATTAATTTAATAGTAGAATTGTCAAGTTCATCTTCTAAATGCTCAGTTGTGCAGGCAGCAAGACAATTCATGCTTGATCTTCTGTTACCAGTAATCTCCACAGGAACAAACACCATGTTGAAAATGATGGTATCTGATGGGATCTCGAATAACAATAATCTGATTCTCCACCTTCGTTATGAGTTTTGCAAACAGATGACAGTCTCCACAAATCCTGAGGTTTTTTCTGATTCTAACGATATGCCCTCTGGGTAAACTCATCAATCCAAATGCAAGCGCCAGTTTCTCGCAGTGGTATCGTAGGGAGTCTTCTCTCTGTTCCCCCTCAAGATCTTGCAAGACAAAATTTGTGTCCGGAACGTAACCCACTCCCCTAAGCTTATGAATCAACTGATTCAGCTTTTTGTGGATGTCTTTGAGCTGCGGATGCAAATTATCTCCTAAAATGAAAGCATGAATTTGCTTATTCACTTCAATCCAGCTACATCCTGGTTCTTTCTTAATTCCCATATCATTCATTATCCTCCTCATTTTTGCAACATCATCCCATCTTTGAGCATTTGCATAAATGTTAGACAAAAGTATGTATGTTCCTGCATCTTGAGGATCTAACCTTAGAATTTGCTTCGCAGCATGTATGGCGAGATCCACGTTCTTGTGCACCCTACATGCACCAAGCAAAGTTCTCCACGTAACGGCATCTGGTTCACATTCCATTTCATGTATCAACCCAACTGCATGCTTAAGTTTTCCTGCTCTTGCAAGAAGATCAATCATGCAACCGTAGTGTTCCCTTCCCGGATCAACTCCGAAAAGCTTCTTCATTGATCGGAAGTAATACCAACCAGATTCTAGAAGCCCAGCATGGCTACAAGCAAATAGCACTCCCAGAATTGTTATATAGTTTGGTTTTATTCCTGAAACCTTCATGGATTCAAACAATTCCAATGCCTCTCTGCTGTAACCATTTTGTGCCAATCCGGCAATCATGGTACTCCAAGAGATCACATCCTTATCCACCATCCTAGTGAAAACAGAATTGGCATCTTCCAAACTGCCACACTTGCAATACATATCTAAAAGAGCATTATTAAGGATCAAATCTTGGTCATACTTGAACACATGAACATGAACTTGTCTCCCCAATTCTAGAAGAGCTAACCCAGTACAAGCTCTCAAGACACTCGTTAACGTTGATTTATCAGCTGGAAAACCAGCTCTCTTCATTCTCTTGAAAAGATTTAAAGCTTCATCGCCATCACTGTTCTGCGCAAAACCAGCTATTATAGAATTCCATACAACTAAATCCCCTGTCACCATTTCATTGAAAATGCGCAATGCATTTTCGCATTCACCCCATTTTGAGTAAATGTCAATGAGAGCACTTCTAACAAAGACATCAGATTCTAACCCACTCTTAACGATATTACCATGGAGCTGCCTGACATTAGATAACCTTTCACATGCCCTTAAAACGGTAGAATATGTATACATATTTGGCTTCACACCTTCTCTAAGCATGGAAATCAGAAACTCCAAGGCCTTGTCGTTGAGCTTAGCATTAGAGTAAGCTGATATCATTGTAGTCCAAGAAACAACGTTTCTCTCAGGCATTTGATCGAACAGTGCTCGTGCATCATCTAACAAATTGAATTTCACATACATATTCAGCAAAACGTTGATGAGAAACATTTCGGGCTGATACCCGCCAGAGAAAAGGTGCTTGTGGACGCTTTTTCCATGCTGAACTGCACCGCGGGACAAGCAGCACTTGATTAGCTCAGAGTAGGTGGTGGCATCAGCCCAAATTCCATGTCTGTGCATTGCGTCCATGGTCTGCACTGCTCTGGGTAGGTTTCGTTGGTAGCAAAACTGGGTGAATTCATGAAGCAAGGACGAAAAGGTGTTTTGCAAATTGGAAGACGCCGTACGATAGAGATGAAGCGGGAAAGATTTGATAGCGAAGCCGGTGGCTTTATGCATTGTTTCACTTTGGAAATACCTTTCTTCATAGCTCAGCAGTCAGCACGACACTGTATTCGAAAATTGAGTTTTTGCCCCGTGGACTTCGAGATAATTGACAAAGAACTAGGGACTAAATAATAATTACCCATAAATGAGTAAAATCCAGGTTTGGCGTAAAAGTAATTTAAGACCGGAATTAATGAAACGGCTTCGTTTCGTTGATAAGAGTTGTAAACTGGTTTCCTTGTGATTTGTTTCTTTACCATTGGCGAAAAATTAGTTGCCTTCGATTACGATACGAAACGAAGATCACTTCATCATCAAAATATAGCTGCTATTGTTACCAGTAAAGCTGCAATCAGAGAGCGATATTAGCGGATTGTTTGTTTGGTTGGATTCGTGATCGGCAATTTCGTTCAGGAGCTGCTATAATAAGGCTGAGCTCTCTCGTCGCTTGGTTCATTTTCTGTTTTTTGTCTACTACTTTCTTGTTTTCCGTTTTACTACGCGCTCAATAGTCCTGTCATGTTCAAATATTTGCAAGCTGGGTTAATCCAACGTTTTAGGGATGAGAATGATTATGGGCATTATCAATGAGAATGATTCCTACAATGTGTGCTCTCATGTTCTGTGTGCTACTTAATAATATGGTATGTTGTTTGGTTGCTATTATGCCTCGATAGTATGTTATATTGAGAGATTCTGCCTCTCTGATTCTTGATATTTTGGCTTGCAGATGATTAATTAGGTACCTTGGTTGGCTTGTTTAAGGGCCAGCGCCACACAGTCCATTTTATTGGCTAAATTAAGACTGGTGACATTTTTATATCAAAGTCTAAATTTTGTGTTTGTTAGGCAAGTAAGATGTCAAAAATTGCACGTATTGAGGCATTGGAAAGGCGTGTTGACGAAATTGTGACACTGATGAATCACAATAAAGTTGTTGGAGACTCAACATCAAACACTGGCATCAATCAACGCGATCTGCGGGAAACGCGCATGGAGACGTTAGAGGAAAAAGTGAGGCTGATTGAAACCACACTATCAGAGCTTGCTCACTCAAAGCAACAACTAACTTTGGCCCTGGCCACTCAAGGTGGGGAAGCATTGAACCCTCAGAGAATCAATCTTCTTGAAACTAGAATTTCCAAGTTGGAGGGCCTTCCTAGCAAGTTGGAGGCCACTCACAAAGATTTTTGTCAAAATGTAAAGTCTATTGTGGAGGAGGTCCAAACTAATGTGCAATCTTTTAGCACTGAGTTAGCAAAAGTGACTGGGATAATGAATGAATTTGCTGAGATCAAGAGCAAGGTGAACTTGCTTGTAGCTGCTGCAGGTAATACAAGTGGACCTACACAAGATTTTGTAAGGATAAAGATCCCTGAACCTAGACCCTTCAAGGGCATTCGAGATGTGCTAGAAGTTGACAATTTCCTCTTCGATATTGAAGCCTATTTTGAGGCAATCAGCTATCATTCCAATGAACAAAGATTGAAATTGGTGCCCATGTATTTGATTGATGATGGCAAGCTATGGTGGCGTGGCAAGGTAAAAGAGATGAAGAGCGGAAGAATTACTATAAAGACTTGGGAGGAGTTCTGCCAGCTGTTAAGATCCTCCTTCTACCCTAACTATGTGCCATATAGTGCCCGTTGTAAATTGTCTGAATTGCGACATACAGATTCCATCAGGGAATATGTGCGTAACTTCTCCCATATCATGTTGGAAATTGCGAACATGTCGGAGATGGATAAGTTGTTCTTTTTCATGTCTGGTCTCCAGCCTTGGGCTAAGGACAGTTTGAATGACATAGAATTGAAAGACCTTAATTCTGCTATAATAGAGGCAGAGAAACTCGAGGATTATAGGGGGGCCTTTTGTAAGAGGAAATTCAATCAGTCAGTTAGTGGAGAGAATTGCCGAAGCAAATGTGCGAAACCATCAAGTGGGGTAGCTGACCAAGGCAACTCCAACTCTAACAAGGGTGAAAGAAGATCATGGAACTTTAACTTAGAAAATGCTCAAAGGAAATTCACTACTACAACTCCCGAGAAAAAGAAGGGTACCAACCCTTTTGGAGAAAGGAGCAACTCCAAGGCACTAGGAGGTGGATTCACAAGACTGATAAAGTGCTTCTTTTGTAATGGACCACATAAACTTGCAGAGTGCCCGAGTAAAGATATGCTGTTGTCTTATAGCGAGGTTCTCTTCTTGATCACACTGGCATCTAATTATTGTGAATGATAAGTATAAATATGTTTGTTACCTACCACCAGGGTTGCTTATCAGACAGCACCTAGTTTGCTTTGTGCTCTAGATGTCTGCCACTGAATCACTACTGTAATGGAGAATTCCTTCTAATTCAGATGTGACGTTGTTAATAAAGGAGCTGGCCTTAAATTGTAAATTAGTAATTTCAAATACAGATGCTATCCAGGTATCCAACATGGATCCAATAGTGTTTTTATTCCTACAGGCCATCCATGTTTCCATAATGGTTTTCAATGTCTTTGGCTGCTGGGACATCTGTTAGAAAATCAATGACACTTGCTTTATGGGTGCATTAGTGCTGGATAGCTAAAAATAAATGAGATATCTTCTTTGGTAATTTTGGTGGTTCTGCAAACGACTGCACATGTTGTTGAGTAATTGTTAAATTGGTGCAATGACGAGTTTGAAGTTGCTGCTTGAAAATTACTTGTATTTGTGGAAACTGCATAATTTCGCATCCTCTGTCTTTGTAAGTTTGTAAGATTGTAAGATCTTTTTCTGTTATATCCTCTGAAACCTGGTTTATTTCTTTCAGGCAGAGCTGCCCGCCAAGAAGCAAGGCTGAAGATGGAAAAAGGAAAAACTTGAGAAAGAGAAAAGTGTTCTAATGTGAACTGCATCAAATAAGGAGTGAAGAAGACGGTATTGCAATTTGTGCACGGCAATGAGAGGGCACTATTTTTTTATTATTTTTTGAGATTTGATTATGGCTTATGCATGCTTGGAAAAGGTTTTAATCCATCATGGTTACATTTATGTACTTGATATTTTGGCTGCTTGAGTTGGTTTATACTCGTGATGAGAACTATGGCCATTGTTTGCAATATGCAGATAGGCATGTGAATGCCAAAACAGGAGTTAAATGTTATTTCGTCCAAGCAGGAGTTAATTATATTTTTCTGAATACATGAAAATTGTGAATAGTTTTTGACTGTACTCAAGTTTGTGCTTGAATAATGGAAATCTGTTAGGCATGTTAGGTTTTAAGATTTAATTTTCTTGGATTTTAATTGAAGTATTTTTGGTTTGGTTAATATCAGGGGCAAAATAGTACATTTTGAGAGTTATACAGTAGAGTGAAAACAAACCGACTTTAATGAGTATATACTTAACAGATAATTAAATAAAATCATAAAACAAATAGTAGCAGTTGTAATTTAAATGATTTAATTATTATAAAAAACAAATGGCTCTATAAAACAAAGAAAAACTGTATATAAAATTGCTGAAAAATGAAAAAAAAAATCATAAGACAAACAAAAGTTATTCACCAACCTTAATAGGGTTTCAGCACTTATTAAATAAAATTCAAAATCAAAATGATTTGATAAAGTTTAAGAACACATAGCTTATCCATACATGAGGAGGAGGAGGAGGTGGATAGTTGTATATGATTGATTAGTCAGTGTCATGTTCAACATATTTACTTAATGTGTGGTTAGCATAGTTCTAAAAAGGGTTTAATATTTTTAGGTCTCTAAATTATGACTAAATTAATACTTAGGTCCCTCAACGTTTGAGTAATTATTTTAAAGAACCTAACTAATACAACCGTTACATTGTGAAGTTCTTCCATTTAAATTTCCGTTTTATATGGATTGAGAAGTGAATGTTACTCAAAAGTGAGGGACCTAAGTATAGAAAATTAAATATTTTTTAATCCCTAAATTATGACTAAATTAACACTTAGATCTCTCACTATTGAGTAATATTAACTTTTCAAACAATATAAAACGAAAAAAAGACATAAATTTACATGGAAGGACCTTACAACGTAACGGTAGTATTAGTTAGATCTTTTAAAATAATTACTCAAATATTGAGAGATCTAAATATTAATTTAGTCATAATTTAGGGATCCAAAAATATTAAACCCTTATATTTATATCACATGTGTGCATATAAATTATGAAAATTACTTGTCTAGACCTAGTCCTGGCTATTCGCTATGGAGCAAACTAATAAAAATAAAGATTTTTAAAAAGTATTCCGACTTTATTCTTCTTTACTCTAGTGTATGATCAAAAATATTCTCGTTTCAATAAAAAAATTTTCTCCTCATTTGGTTTGATCCATGAGTCGGACATGTATCCTATCTAAGTAAAATTTTTCCATAAGTTACTTGTTTATAGTTATGACTCAGAGACAATTTGATTGTTTTGCTTCGAGGTAGTATAACATGATTTTTTTATTTAAAGGACATGTTTTGTTTGTTAGTGAATATAAAAGAGCTTTCATTTATTTTCAATTTAATTGTTTTATCTTTTATTGTAAAAATTATTTCATATTTACAAATTTTATATTTTGAATTATATTTTAAAATATCATAAATAAAAATCCAATTGAACCCGATTAAAACCCTCCAGTTCAATGAATCTCTGTCTTCATTAGTTCAATGATCGATACGACTTTTAGAACATTAATGCTTAGTATAATTTTTTGGAATAATAATTTTCATATTTCAACTAACTAATCAATTTTTAATTAATCTAATTTTAGAAGTTTGAATATTCAATAGAATAATTTTTATAAATTAAAGTATTTAATTGATATAATTTTATAAATTTGAAGTGTTAATAGTCAAAGTAAAAGTTGAGGACACTAAAAAAATTTTCACATAAAATACATTGATGAATTTATGCATTGGGCATATTTTGCATTTAATTTCTCTATAAACCCAATAATAGTTTTGTGCATTCTTGCAGTTATTTCCTCATGGTAAGTTGCATCTAAAACACTTATAATTTTGTAATCTATCTCTTTAGCCAAACTTTTAACAAGCTTGTGTACATCATTTAGCTCCTTTTTAAAATTTCAGGTTCTCTTTAGACCACAAAGCTAAATTATTAGAAAAAAAAAAACTCAAACTTTGCAAGTAGTTTTAATTGTACCATAAATCTAACTTTTTTCTTTTAGTATCTTGAACTTCAATTTTAGTTCTAATAGCACCATAATCTCAAATTGTGCCCAATTTAGTAAATGGTGTTGATAGTTGATAAAATTAATTAAGTAAATAGTGTTGAGAGAATAGTAAATTTCTTAAAGCAAATTAAGCTAAAGACTAAAGAGAATTATTTTTTAATTTTGTAAATTACATTTTGTATAAAATTTGGTGACTATATTATATAATATTATATGGTTTATGGTTTGGTTTGGATTATTCAAATAAAAAATTGAGATTGAACTGTAAACTATTTTTTTCAAAATTTAAAATCAAATTGTTTTTTTCATAGTAATCAAACTGAACTAAACCGCTTAATTTTATTCGTTTCGGTTTGATTTAACGGTTTGCACTAAATAATAAAAACCTTTTTTACTATACGCCCTCTCATCCTCTCTCAATCAATCTATCTCTACCTCTCTTATAGTAGTTGATAAAATATTTGCTCTTGTCTATAATTGAATTTTTGCTATCATGGATTTTTTTTTTGGCCTCATGTTAATGTAGTTTAGTTCTTACTATGATTCCTTTTCTTTGTGCTCCAATTTAACTATTTGGATTTTTGTTTTTGAAAAGCTAAGTTTAATTTTTCATTGACACAAATTTATTCTTTCGAATGATATAATATCTACAATTTCATTGATTATTTGGGTTTCTCTTCTTTTCACTTTCTTACCTTTTCTTTCTACAAAAACCCACTCATTCTTTTCATTACTTGGTGACCCATTTTTGTTTCTCCTTTTTTCCACTTTTTCATTAATAGGTCAAATAAATTTCTCTTTGTTGCTTGTTTTCTTCAAATTAAGTGGAACAATAATATAGATTTGAGTAGTGATGAAGACAAGAGTTTCGCATTAAATAATAGCAATGGTAGTAGTTTGCATTTTCTTCTTTTTATTTCAAATGTCATGGTGTGAGTCTGTTGCCAATGATACACTTAAGACTGACTATCATATTATTTATATTAGTACTATTTTTTAGATGATTATTGAAAATTTGCCAATTAGAGAATTTATTTGTGACATCCTACCGAGTCGAGTCTTTGCATAGAGTCGAGTTGAGTCGAGATGAACCAAACCCGGTTGGGGTAGAATGGACTAATAAGTGGACTTACTTGAATGAGAGAAAAAGATCAAAGTATAAGGATTAGGATTTATTTGCATTAAAAGATCGAGCTTGGGTATTAAGTTATAGCCTTTTGTCACTTGAGGTACCATTTGGTAATTTTACACCCAAATCAATGATATTTGGGAACCTACCCGTGAGTTCCATGTCCCATTTTCATGTTTATCTTCATCTTCTTCATTTTCTTCCTCTCCTCATCCACCTTCTTGTCAATTTTAATG